>APFE031395366.1:76732-102717 GCA_000404065.3 Pinus taeda
TATTGTGCCCTTTTCCTTTCGATCCAACTTCTTCCATTCTTCATCGGACACTCCCATTGGTTTAGTACCTGGATCTACCACGATCCACTGATCTTTATCCACCAACAAATCCCCCATCTTGAGTTTCCACAATTCAAAACTCTGATCATTAAATTTCTCGATCTCTATCTTTCTGCTGCTCGCCATCTTCTTTCACCACTAGAATCAATATCGTAGATCTCCCACTGAACAAGGTCTACCACGGGCCCGAGCAAAACCCCTCAGCAACAAAGGCGTCCCCTTGAATCCAAAACAACTCTGATGCCAAATGTAGATTTTAACCCCATACAAAAATTACCTGCATACGAATTCTAAAACATGGAAAATAAACAATGCGAGAGCATAACACATAAAACACATATACACAAAGATTTTCTCTTGGATCCCAAAACCGAGACTATCAGCTTGATTTTTCATTATTTTCCTTTCAATGTTACAATACATATTTATACATTCCGAAGCATCCAATACCATGGACCGAAAACCATCACGTCCAAACCGAAAGCCCCTTGTGACCTACCCCCCTCTGACCCCCGGTTAACTACATGGGCTAGTCGTGGAAAGAATATAACATAACCCAACACATGTATGCTAGCATGGTTTCCTAGTTTTCATTGTTCATTTTCTTAAGTAGCATAGGTTCCTGTTTATGTTCATTTGTTTAAATAGCTTTTTGTTCTGTTCATCCGTGTTGTGCTTTAGTTTATTTTCATTTGTGCCTTCTTTTAGTTCACAGGTTAGTTAGAGGAAAAATATCACTATCAGGTTGTGCGTAGGTGTATTGGCCTCATCTCCTCCCTCTGGGACCATGATTTGATTAAGAGAACCTTTAGTAACCCCAGAAACACAGATTTTTTGGTTCTCGCACGAGCTATGGAGTTTGTCGTTTGATGCAGTTACTCGTTGACCCTCACTGTGTTTTTCTGTCGTTTTCATTTAAAAACCTCCTCCAGCACGTTCTTCATGCATCGCTTCCTCACCATCCAATCCCCAACAAACCTTCACAATCACCGTCCAATTCACTATTTTCTCTAACTACTGCCTCGCGTGAAGTCTTCCACTTACTTTATGCACTTTAAGTCCCCACCATTGATCTACCTTGCCTGATCTGACGACTATCACGTCACCTCAGCACTTCATGCACTTTAAAACCCCCATCGCCGATCTCCCTCACTTGATCTGACGGTTATCGCTTCAGTTGATCGCCAACTAGCTTGGTCGATCTCCACTATTGATCAACCTCGCTTGATCCAATGGCTATTGCGTAATCTCACGCGAATTAGTACACGACCGTTATCCGCCTGAGAGCACGCGAGAAAAGTGGTTTTCTCGTGCTACGTGTCGCGTAGTTAGGCTAATCACGTGAAATTTTAAAATACAGATTACAATGTTGAGGGCGCACGAGAAACTACTTACCGTCTTAGAAACCCGCTCCATCATTTCCGCACGTTTCTTTTTCCCATGATACGATCTTCGCCGTCCATGTCTTGACTTCATTCACGTGATAAGATCTTAGCCATTCATCATTTCGTTACCCTGTCTGTCCATCTCTTGAATTAATCTCTGTGATTAGATCTCGGCCATTCATCTCCTGTTAACCTTGTTCGTCCATCCATTCACTTAATCCCTCGCGATACGATCTCCACCATTCATATGCTTCGTTACCTTGTTCGTCCATCCGTTCACTTAATTCTTCGCAAAATGATCTCCGCCATTCATTCTGTTCATTAACCATGTTTATCCATTTATTCGCTTAAAGCCTCGCGATAAGATCTCCACCATCCATCTTCTGTTTGTTGATCAATCCAATGGTCCCTATGCGCTATTGCGTCCTTACATCCTCCTTTCACCAATTTAGATCTCCTACTTCTTTTTCTGCTTGAAACCCGATTTAGCCTAAGTTTCTTTGCTACACCTTAGTATAGTTTAATGCTATTTGCTTCTGTAACTTAGATAGAAACATTAGGTTAGTGATTAATTTAGCAATTCTACTTAGCATAGCTATTTAATTGGTTAATTAGGGTATGGTGTGGTTTATCATTACATGTTGTTTTCTTCAATACTGCAGTAGAAGTAGCTCTCCCTTAGGATATATTTTCTCTTATTCCATCAAAGAGTTAAGCTTCTTCTGACCCTATAGAAGTCTGGCTTGGAACCCCTGGGGTCTCTTGCTAGATGAGTAGTGACATCAGGCAGTACCTTCACTTTTACTTGTGCATATAGCATTGTCGCCTCCAAGTTTGTACGAACCCCAAGTTGATAAGTAAAGATTGTAGCCCTGGGAGTTGCATCATTCTTGTTGCAATACCTAGGCTCATCAGTTACCAGAAGGAAGTTTATTTCTCTAAAGGATTTCCATAATGTGTTCTCCAACCATTATGTGAAGTCTTATCTTTCTTTACAAAGCTGTTGTGATTATAGTGAAGGTTTCATTGCATATCTTGAAAGTTTTTATGATAGCGAATGTATGGATGATGAACAAATCATTGAAGCCTTCTCTAATTTTACCCTTCAACAACAGTCTAAAGAAGCTAGTCACTTTGATACACAAGATCATAGTCAACATACAATAGCTTCCTCTTTGCTTGAAGATGAAGGAATTTTGCATCTTGATAGTCAAAAGGAATCACATGAAATGAATCAACGGTCTGATGAAAATGTATATACACCTTTGCTTGAAATTAATGAAAATATTCAATGTCCTTGTCAAACTTTAGGAGGAAAAGAAGACAATTGTTGTTTTGTCCAAAGAAAACAAAGAGTACTTCCTCCTTTGACTGAAGAAGAAATAAATCAGATTCTTAATTTGAAAATCCATATTCCATCCATTAAGAATGATGATGTTATTGAACAGTCTTTCTAGTTTCCAAGTGATCATGAAGAGAAGAACAATGATAAAGAAGAGGTTGTTTTAGAGCCCCTTGCAGATACAAATCTTCCTCAAGGTTCAGAAAATGAAAGGTCTGTTGATGGAAAGGAGTTTTCCCCAAATCCCATAGATATGGACACTTATGTCGTTGAACATATTCTGGAGGATCCTTTTGCTAAGTTGTTACATCCATATGGAAATAATGCTTATTATTCTTCTTTTATTGATTCAAAAAAGGGAATGCTTCATAATTTTGAAGATCCCTTGGACAGTCTTTTGCAAGCATTGGAGAAGACGAATGCAATTTTGTTTATCAACATAAATCTTGGTTTCAGTTTTCATTGTGAGTTGCCTACATATACATCATTCCGCCTGCTCGAGGTAAGTGAGAGCACAATTTCAGTAAGTAACCATCTACTGGATTGGTTACATTGGAAGGATCATTTCACCCAATCAATAATGGTGGAAGAATGGAAAAAAGTGGAGGAACATGCCAATGTGTTGCCTCTGGCTCATGAAGAGGAAACAATTCAACTTGGTAGTTGTTCTAATCTTTCTGTTGATCATCAAGATCTGTCCTTTGCACATGCTTTTAAAGATCCTTTTACCAGTTTGCTGCAGTCGTCAGATCATGATGGTTATTTTGGTTTGAATCATAGTTTTAAGCTTCAGTTGTATGTTGATTTTCCAATCTTCAAGTTTTTTGTAGATAGTGTAAATAGAGGACAATCAGGTATCCAGTTGCTTGATTGGCTTCATTGGCATTTTCCTTTACTTGATTTAGCAATCATTTTTAGCAGTTAGAATAAAATAGGGTGTGGATTTTATTTCAGCAGCAAATTTCTTTCAAGTTCAGTTTTCAACAAGTGACCATAGAATTCATCAAGGTTTGAAACCCAAGGAGAAGGCCCTAAGGCTCTGATGATCTGATAGTTTGGATTGAAGTTTTTAGTGTTTAGCTTGGTTGTTAGTTTTTGACCGTATTGGTCCATATGGTTAGGCACTTGGTCTATGTTGTTCTTGACACCTCCAAGGAGCTGTCATCCCCAAATAAGGCCGATGTTAGAGTCAATATTTGCATACTACCATCAGTGATCAAAACCGCTCTTTTATATCATATTAGGGTCCCATTCTGAAATTTTTGTCATTCCATCTTGGTCCTTATTTAAAAATTTACTCACTGATGGTAGACCTATGTCAAAAGCCCTACTCTCTCTCAAAAATCAATATTTTTTTGCCCACCTTCATGTGTCTCACTGAGCATACATTAACGATAAAGGCTCATTTCATCATGTTTTGTGTCAGTCAAATCCACATGGATTCTGCGCATTCAAGGTCCCATTAGGTCACTAGGTTTCATTCTTTCAAGGTCCAATAATACTCCATTTCACTGCATAAAGCCAACAAAAAAGTATGAGAGTGAGAAAAATAATATCCTTTTGTCATTTACCAAGTTCTAAATTTTATTCCAAGTATCAGTTCTATTTAAAAGCGTAATTTTATTTCAAAAAATAAATGTAATATTTTTTCTAATTTATGTAATTTTACGTTCATTATATTTAATAAGTTACTATTCCTAAAGCTTTCAACTCAAAGAACTATGTTCCAACTTCATCCAAGCAAATTCAAATGTGAAGAGTGCCAAAACTCCATGAATCATCAACTTGCAAAAAAGAAAATCAGAGAGTAAAGGGAAATTAGCAAGCATTTCAAAAAGGAGAAATGGAACATTAGAAAGTGGGTTTAAAGCTAAAAAATTTGTTTGAGTATAAAGGCTTTCCTAGCATCTAACTCAACTCCATTTGCTTCTTATCAGTTCTTGAGCAAACCCCAAGAGACCATTTTTCAGAATTCTGGATGAAAATCAGCAAAACAGAGCAAGTGATGTGCGTTCTCTTCTAGCGCTGTGCATTCTCTACAAGCGTTGCACGTTTACCCAGTGCCGCGTGTTCCCTTCAAGCGCTGCGTGCTTGCCATAGGCGCTACGCACTCCCCACAAGCACTGCGCGTTTGTCCAGTAACACTAAAATCACCTCCTCAGCTCCACCAAAGTTGCATTCAACCTCCCACAAGTAAGTAAGCATTGGAGCTTACTTGTTTCTTCCTCCTAAAATCATTCTCATGGTGTTTTGAAAGTTTGTTGAAGATTTGGTGTTATTTTCACATATAAACCCTACTATCTCCCTAAAAAACTACCCTTTCACTCTTAATTCCTAAATATTAACTCCCCTACACTTTCATACACCCCCTACACCTTCATTCCCTTTCCTTAAACACTTTTATCCCAAATACTCTCTAAACCTTTGTACCTAAACTCTAAGTCCTAGGTGCTACAACTACCTAGGCTCCCAAACCCCGTACATTGAAAACAATTTCCCCATCCCTAAAATCTATCATATTAATACCCCATATCCTCCTCCACTGCATACATCCCTTCACCCATCTCCTTCACGTTTCCCTTCCCCATTCCCTATTGCCAAAGAAAAACCACATTCCAACTACCTTATACCTCCCTAGGTTTTGATATTACAACACTATGGAAAAAGAGGAATATAAACCATATAGTGAGGAAGAAGAAACAAAGGGAGAAGAAACAGAGGTCAAGAAAACACACAAAGGAGGCAAGATACTCAGATTTGAGCCGACAGATCTCAGGGAACTCTTGGCATCTCCTATGGCCATGACATCCTTCAAATATCTAGGCTGTTATGATTTCTGTGAGCAAATTCAGGCTGTCCAACACCATCCTATGTTGACTAGGCTCTTCATACCCAAACTCCAAGAAAACCAAGTCACTTTAGCAGGTCTCACTTTTACTTTATCTACTGCCATTATATCCAATGCCACTGGAATCCCAAATGTTGGGGAGAAATGGTTTAAACAAGGTGAGTTAGAGAGACATTATTATGAGCCTTTCATAAAACCAAGGCACATAAATGAAATAAAAGGCTATTTTCCTTTTTCTCACCTACTAGACAGATATACTCCCATGATGAAAATTATCATGGAATTCTTTTCATGTGAAGGTAGATTTTCTAGGCTTTATTCCTATCGCATCTAGATTTTAATGCATTTTACTAGGCTAAAAATGCTCAATATACCCTAATATTTGTTCCAGAGCATTGATAAGATGGTCTACATTGTCTAGGAAAGGGAATATGAACATCAAATGAAGAGTCTCTTTCATCATTCCCTCATTAAAATCATAGTCCTTATCATCTCAAACAGCTCAACATTGCATGGAGTACCTTCATAGCCAATCCCATAATTACTGATTCATCTACTCAGAATGTTCAAAGTATCCCTTCATCATCTCACCCTTCTACCTCAATTCCTCTATCTCAGCCCATAGATCATTCATCCTCGTCTGATCAGTCACCCTCACCATCACCTCCATCATCACTATTTCATGAGCATATTCATTCACCTAACAGAGACGAAACCAAAGAGCAGGAGCAGATTGGACAGGTTAAGGTCATCAAACCTAAAGGGGTTGACTTGGGCACTTTGACACACATTTATCAGAGAGGCCATAGTCATGTGTTTTCCCCACAAATTGTGGGAGGGGCCTTGCCTTCTTCATCAGCAAAGCAGTTACAAAAGGGCAAGGAAAAGATGATAAAGATTGAGATTCAACATGAAGAGGAGGACCTCCATGAGACAAAGAAGGATTTTGAATTGGTTTACCTAGGTGAGCATGATGACAATGATAGCACAAGCATTTTTATCAAATAAAAATATGCACTCATCAGAGATCTCCAAATCAACCTAAAGAGATCAAAATGTATCATGTCATATTATGAGCAGGAGAATAAGTAGCTTCAAGCCAAACATGATGTCATGGAGATTAAGCTCATCAAGGCAAAGAGGGAAGCAATGAAAGACAAGGAATTTCTACATGAGGCCTATGAAAGGTATGGTGAATCCGAAGAAGAGCAAGAACCTAGAAAAATACCTAGAACTAGAGGGCTGAAAAGAGCTCTTGAACTAGAGAAACAAAAGGACGTTGAGCTTACAAATGAGCTCACATGGAATGAAAAATTTGCCATCTTGATCAATGAGAACTGAGAGAATTGGCTTGATAAGGTCAATTAGCATTTATATAAGCTCCTAGACAAATCTAACCAACAAAATGAATTTCAGAAGAAGATGGCAAAACACTATGCCAACAGAGAAAGGAATGCCAAGGCAAAACTCAAGGCTGCAAAGGCAAAAATTGAAGCCCTAAATCACCAAAAAGAGAAGGAGAAGCTTGACATACTTTCAGAGGCTTCACTCCAAGCCTAGCTACACTAAACATCAGCTCCTTGACCAATTTTGATGTCTTTGAACACATTTTAGCTAATATATGTTTTCTGTGTTTTTTAGGCAAATTAAATATCAGATGCATGGTCAAACGCGCAGTGCCCTAGTTTAGGAAACTTTTTGGAGAAAATGAAGTCACCAATGGATGTAGAAGGACCATTACAGTTAAGAAAACCATGTTTCGAGCCTTGGATTGCAAAAATGGCAGGTGAAAACGGAAAAAAACTAGCAAAAAATCATGTTTCTGCCCTCTTTTTCAGCTAGGCACTACGCACTTCACCAGTCTTGGGAGAATGACGTTTTGGAGGGTAAATCAAGTCCATTTTGAAAACTAAAGGCTGATTTGGAAACCAGACAGGATAATCTTTCTAATGAGATATCCTGGTCTCAATTTGGACACTGGGAAGGTAGGCAAAAGTGGGTCTGATGATGGCGTTGCGCACTTGATAGTTGGCCTAGTTTTTCACTGTTGTTCTCCAGATTTGATTTTTACCTATGGGGAATCAACATTTTACTGATGTAATTGATATGATAGATGTAATTATGGTATTTTACTATTACCTAGGGGTAAATATGTTAGGCTAATAGTCTTCATCAAGTCAGATGAATCAGTTGCAATGTAATTAGGGATGAATCACTTTGACCACCCTATAGTCTAGCTATCAGTTTAGATTTAGGTGGAATTTCTCCTTTTCTCATGGATTTGACCCGTGAGGTTGGGAGGAGTTTGTTTTGAGGTCTATATCTTCCCTTTTTTCAGTTTTTTAAGAGGTTGGACTCCATTGGATGTTGTACTAGTGTTTCAGACTTTGGCATGGAATATATTGGATGAGTTACAACTATTTTGGTGGGATTCCTGTGGCATGGTGTTTTGATATTGTTTCTTATTCAGTTACATGTGTGTGAGTGTTTTGTACCTTCCATGATCCATTTCACTTCTAAATATGTTTTATTTTCAAGGTTGATGAGAAGAATACATCTTCTATGCTCTATTTTGGGAAAATCATCATAGTTTGTTTCATTTCCCCAGTTTAAAAAGAATTCATGATTTCCATGCTCTTTTTAGCACCTCATCATTCTAAACCATTCCATCAATATGCTACAAAGTTTTAAAGTACTTGCCTACTTTGCCCCACCAGAGGTCTACAATTATGATTTTCTTTTGCCCTGACCTAGTTCATTCTCTAACCTAATTCACTGATCCAGTGACTACCCCAATCAAATCAAATCAAAACCCTGAGCTACTATATCTAGCCTAAAACCCTAATCCATCCAGACCTCTTGGTTGTGATCCTTTGGAGAGATCCCTCCCTGTCTTGGTAGGACTAGCTACCAACTCAAAAGATTGGTCTATGGTTACCTCAGCTGGACTCTTCCTCCTGCTTAGAGATCTAGAGGAGTGATTACATACTGGCGCCGTTGCCGGGGAATGAAAGATTCATTTTCCAGGTGTACGACAAAGTTTAGATCTGATTGTTGATGGTGGAAATTGATTAGGCACACAAAGGCGGTATCATTCACCAGGTGACTCCATTGACTGAAATATCCAAAAAATCAACACTTCACAGCGACTCCACTTTTCAAGAACCAGTAATTTGAAAACCTTCTCGGTGACTTCATTGTTGTCAATATGAGTTCTACTACAAGAAGAAATCCTAGGTATGCTCATATGGATTGATCTCAGACCCCTGGATTTTCAAATCCTATGCCTCTTGTTGACTGGTTTACAAATTTTCCTATATTTAAAAATGAACAAGAAGATGATGCTACTTTTCATCTAGTAAGGTTTCATGTACATGTACGTAGGCTAAGAGTTGAGTTTCCTAAGGACTGTCTCATGAAGTTGTTTATGGCTACCCTTGAAGATAAAGCTAGGGTATGGTATGAAGGGTTACCAAAAGGAAGCTTATGTTCTCTAAAGGATTTCCATAATGTGTTCTCCAACCATTATGTGAAGTCTTATCTTTCTTTACAAGGCTGTTGTGAGTATAGTGAAGGTTTCATTGCATATCTTGAAAGCATTGATGATCTCAAATGTATGGATGATGAAGAAATCATTGAAGCCTTCTCAAATTTTTCCCTTCAACAACAGTCTGAAGAAGCTAGTCACTTTGATACATAAGATCATAGTCAACATATAATAGCTTCCTCTTTGCTTAAAGATGGAGGAATTTTGCATCTTGATAGTAAAAAGGAATCACATGAAATCAATCAATGGTTTGATGAAAATGTATATACTCTTTTGCTTGAAATTAATGAAAATATTCAACGTCCTTGTCAAAATTTAGGAGGGAAAGAAGAAAATTGTTGTTTTGTCCAAAGAAAACAAAGAGCACTTCCTCCTTTGACTAAAGAAGGAACAAATCAGATTCTTAATTTGCAAATCCATATTTCATCAATTAAGAATGATGATGTTATTGAACAATCTTCCTAGTTTCCAAGTGATCATGAAGAGAAGAACAATGATAAAGAAGAAGTTGTTTTAGAGTCCCTTGTAGATACAAATCTTCCTAAAGGTTCAGAATATGATAGGTCTATTGATGAAAAGGAGTTTGCCCCAGATCCCATAGATATGGACACTTATGCCGTTGAACATATTCTGGAGGATCCTTTTGCTAATTTGTTACAGCCATATGGAAATAATGCTTATTCTTCTTCTTTTATTGATTCACAAAAGGTATTGCTTCATAATTTTGAAGATCCCTTGGACAGTATTTTGCAAGCATTGGAGAAGACAAATGTTGTTTTGTTTATTAGCATAAATCTTGGTTTCAGTTTTCATTGCGAGTTGCCTACATATACATCATTCTACCTGCTCGAGGTAAGTGAGTGTAGAGTTTAGTAAGTAACCATCTATTGGATTGGTTACATTGGAAGGATAATTTCACCCAATCAATAATGGTGGAAGAATGGAAAAAAGGTGGAGGAACATGCCAATGTGTTGCCTCTAGCTCATGAAGAGGAAACAATTCAACTTGGCAGTTGTTCTGATCTTTCCGCTGATCATCAAGATCTGTCCTTTGCACATGCTTTTCAAGATCCTTTTACCAGTTTGCTGTAGTGATCAGATCATGATGGTTATTGTGTTTTGAATCATAGTTTTTAGCTTCAGTTGCATGTTGAGTTACCAATCTTCAAGTTTTTTGTAGATAGTGTAAATAGAGGACAATCAGGTATTTAGTTGCTTGATTGGCTTCATTGGAATTTTTCCTTTACCTGATTTAGCAGTCATTTTCAGTAGTTAGAATAGAATAGGGTGTGGATTTTATTTCAGCAGCAAATTTCTTTCAAGTTCAGTTTTCAACAAGTGACCACAGAATTCATCAAGGTTTGAAACTTGAGGAGAAGGCCCTAAGGCTCTGATGATCTCATAATTTGATTGAAGTTTTCAGTGTTCAGTTTGGTTGTTAGTTTTTGATCGTATTGGCCCATATGGTTAGGCACTTGGTCTACGTTGTTCTTGACACCTCCAAGGAGCTGCCATCCTGAAATAAGGCCGATGTTAGAGTCAGTATTTGCATACTGCCATTAATGATCGAAACCCCTCTTTTATATCATATTAGGGTCCCATTCTGAAATTTTTTTTCATTCCATCTCGGTCCTCATTTAAAAATTTACTCACTGATGCTAGCCCTATGTCAAAAGCCCTACTCTCTCTCAAAAATCAATATTTGCTGGCCCACCTTCACGTGCCTTACTAAGCATACATTAACCATAAAGGTTCATTTCATCATGTTTTGTGTCAGTCAAGTCCATATGGAGTCTGCTCATTCAAGGTCCCATTAGGTCACTAGGTTTCATTCTTTCAAGGTCCAATAATACTCCATTTCACTGCATAAAGCCAACAAAAAAGTGTGAGAGTGAGAAAAATAATATCCTTTTGTTGTTTAAAAAAAGGATTGGTAAACAATTGACTATGTTTGCCCAAGTTATAATTTTTATTCCGCGTATTAATTCTATTTCAAAGTGTAGTTTTAACAACAGATGTAATATTTTTTCTAATTTATCTAATTTTATGTTTATTATATGTAATAAGTTACTATTCCTAAAGCTGTCAACTCAAAGAACTATATGCCAACTTCATCCAAGAAAATTCAAATGTGAAGAGTGCCAAAACTCCATGAATCATCAACCCGCAAAAAAGAAAACGAGAGAGTGAAGGGAAATTAGCAAGCATTTCAAAAAGGAGAAATGAAACATTAGAAAGTGGGTGTTAAAGCTAAAAGATCAAATTCATTTGAGTATAAAGGCTTTCCTAGCATCCAACTTAACTCCATTTTCTTCTTATCATTTCTTGAGCAAACCCCAAGAGACCATTTTTCACAATTATGGGTGAAAATCAGCAAAACAGAGCAAGCACTGCACGTTCTCTTTTGGCGCTACGCATTATCTTTAGGAAAGATGAAAAAATATGGATATATCTTGGTGATGTTATTCTTGGAACGTGTACCATTGTTCAGATATCAGTGGATAGAAGTGGATGCACCAACGCCCAGAGATCCATGGTTGCTGAGGTGGGGTTAGCTGATGCCTCGACAGGGAGGTGGTCAACGAGTGTCATTTAATCCAACATTTTTAGGATGGTTGCAACAACATCTAATCATGGTAGATGATTGGGCTTACTCTGGCACAAATTTTCGTGGAGATTCCGAGCTTCCACTTCCACCTGGGACACAGTGGACCGATGCAGGTAAAAACTATTTTTAAATTTTTTTTTTCAGTTTTTTATTTTTTTTAATATATATGTGTACTGAGATTGACACTTGTGATTTTTGTAGATGTTGGACTAGAGAGACCTGCATGGGTTTCTCCGATATCCAGGCGAGTGACATGATTGATAGAGGATGCTCCTTATGAGGAGGAAGCTGACCCGATCGTAGAGGTGGAACGTAACCTAGAAGTCTTGACAAGAGGCATTCTAGAATATGCGTCTATTGATGAGGTGCCATTGCGATATCAAAGTCATACTATAAAGGTACCCGCCAGATTGCGTCAGTTGCTAAACCGAGTCATTAGCATTGTTTCATGCTACCATGAGCACCACGTTGGCGGATAGAAATCTCTAGCTTTTATCTTTATGCACTTATATATGCTTGAGAAGCCATGTGTCTCAAAACACAGTTATTGACATTTTGATGTAATAAACTTTTTGCAAACACTATATATATATATATATATATATATAATATATATATATATATATATATTATTTCTATATCTTATATAATATACATGTTTTCCTATTATGTTCGCTATTAGATGGTTTTTGTTTTACATATGTTGCATATGTCTATCTAATACATAATTAGCCACTATATCTGTTAATGTGTTTAGACGTCTCGAAATATGTTGATAAGTAATACAATCAAATTCTTATTCCAGGAGACGAACTCACAAATAAATTCTCAAAATTTGAGGGTTTCTGACTAAATATTGTCTATTAAGTTGTAGTACAATGAGTTGTGAATCTAGATTAACGACTAAATCTCTAATGCCAAGAGCAATAGCTTCTGAAAAAATCTCAATAACCGCACTATATTCGACAATGTTATTAGTAATATGACCTAAACATATGCCTTGTATATTCACTAACTCACTATTAGGGTCATAGATTACCCATGCGCCGGAAGATAGATTCCATGTACTACGACAAGCTCCATCAAAAAACCAAGTAGAACACGTGGTAAGTAGAGGAAAACACGTTTGTAAAAGCAAAGAAACACATCAAAATCAAACTGCACACTAATGAATCACACTAATGTACAAAGTATTTACACGAAATCACGCATAATACTTTTCAGATGGAGCCCATTTCGGGACTTGGGTAGTTGATCAAGGGAGAGTAAACCTGTAGTTTCGTTGTTGGCATGACATGTAAGCATCGACTCGACCAATTACTGGAATGATACAAAATAATGATAATGCCCCTGTTAGGTTCCTATACTAATAGGTGTCATAATTTATGATTGACTTAGTTTATCTCTGTAATTTGTACATACCTTTGCTTTCTACAAATGTTTTCCATATTCAAAAATTCTAAAAAATTAAAAAATGTAAAGAGGGCCTGTCCTAAAAGAAAAATCAAAGGACAAAAAGAATAAAGAAAAAGGTCAAAAAATAAATGAAAGAAAATGAACCCCAAGAAAAAAGAAAAAAGACCATGAAAGCGTGCAAGTCTAAATGCCACTACTAATTACTTTTTATGCATAATAATGATTGTGTGCAACTTGTTATTCATGCCACAATCCATGGTAATCAAATAGTTTAATCTTGGTTATTCCATGTTTTGAATTTCATGTTTATAGATAGAGAACGAAAATTTGACCAAACTGTTTAACCTTGGCAGATAATTAGATTAGGTAGAGTGAATAAAAGGAGCTCAACTGTTTAATCTGAGCCCTTGGATGTAATAAGGTTAGACTTAGTTAGATTACTATTATAAAAGAAAAGAAAAGGTTTTGATAAGGGTTTGCCAGTTTAAGTGCACCCTAATAAAGAGAAGTAAAAATGGTAGGATGAGTAGGTGGGTAAGTAGAAGAATGGTTGCAGAATTATGGTGATTGATTGGATAGAGTCATATCATTTACTTCATCATCAAGTTGCTAAAATGTGGATGGCAATGGAACATTTACAAAGTCAAATGATTAATTTCCCCATTCATTTCACCTTCAATTTACTAATTTCCCATGAGCAAAGTCAAAATTACCTAAAACCTTAAGTTAAAGGGGCTCAGAGCATTTCTCTGACTTCTGGAGGGACCGGACCCTCAGCCCAATAACTTATAGGTTCTAAGTACTAAAAAACCCCCTTACCAACATTCACTTCCTCCATAATACATTCATTTCACCTAAAAATCCCTTTCCCTAAGGTGAAATCACCATTTACCTAGGGAAAGTAATTAACCCTACATAAAACCCATTTTTCCCACAAAAAAATCCACAAAAAGCATTTAGCCTAAGTTATAATGTTTAGGTGTAAATATGTAAATAAATATTAAACACATTATACTTAGCGCAAAAACCTCATTTTCACCTTTCATTTCATATTAGCTTTAATTTTCATTATATTTATTTAACTCCTCAAAACAAAACCTTTCCAGTATTATTTATTAAACCCCTATGATAATATCCCGTCCCCGAGGTTTGAAATATAAACCTTATTAAGAAAATTAAATAAATGGATTAATCAGTTGATCAACGACTAATTAAGATCCATAACCCTTTGCTGATTAAAAAAGATTAATTAGTCAATCTGTGATTAATTAATAACCGTCCTCCAATCAAATCGCTCCCGACGTCATTAAACCTCCCTAATCCGCAATTAATTAATCCATCCACTCATAAATACCCCGTCGGGCCCCTCCATAAACTCCCGGATCAAATCACACCCCCGACCACTGTGCAATCTGACCCCTTCAGATCCAACGGCTAACGCTCATATCAGGCGGCCTCTGAAGGCCGACCTTTACCCGCCCAATGTGAACGGTTTCACTGTTCACCCCGCCGTTACGTGGCGCTCAATGAATGGCATCGGGTGGCCTCCCCCTAATAACGCCAAGCACCCAAAATCTGTGCGAAACAAACCACTTACCGCCCGCCCGCTACGCGACAAACCGTCCACTGTTCAATTCGCGCCATATTTTAAAAAGTTTGCCCGTTAAAGTTCAAACCCCAAGAACTCAGGTTTTCTCGTCCTTCGCCCATTCTACTATGTACACTTATGAAACCCTTCTGCTCCACCTGAAGCCTCTGCTAACCAATTCAAGCATGGTTTACCTCCCAAAATCATTTTGGACTCACTCCATAGACATATAAAGCTCGATAAATCCATTGATGACCCTCCCTGTCAACCCAACGTTTTCCTAACGGTTTGTTTTGTTTTATAGGTGATCAAAAGACCACAGACTTGGATAAATAGTCTTAATACTAGTCATAAGACCTGTTTACTTCGAGATTGTTATCAATCTATTCAAATAGAGATGGAAAATAAAACATACAGTTAAAAGACATGCAGAGGAAACATGAAATTAAATGATTTACTATTGAAATAGACAATAAAAGACATAAAATATAGAGTGAAGGTAAAAGGACACAGTAAAGAATAGTCAAAGTGTATCAGATTGAAGACCAAGTCAAGTAAAGCAGCTAGCATGAAGACAAACCGCGGGGAAGATAGTTACAAAGCATACATATTCATGTCAAAGTGAAGATAGATGAAAAACAGAGCAGTAAAAGTAAGCAGTAAAAGTAAACAGTAAAAGTAAACATGGAGGCAGTAAGGGTTAAACAGAGATGAAAACACTTTCACCAACAACAATGAATTTTATCCAAAGTAAAAGTGAAAAACAGTTGAAAGAAATTTAAGGTTAAAAGATGAAATCAGAGCATAAATGGTACATTCTTTAGAAATTTCCTGTTTAAGTCATAGTTTTTCATAAACTATTTTGACCAATTAAAGATGTATTTTGAGATACTAGAGGAGGTTTTTGTTCCTGAAAGGTTAGTCTACAAAAACATATCTCACATTTTACACATGTGTTCCCAAAAGTGAGATAAGTGCATGTATTCACAGCCTATTTTTTAGTTTGTGCAAAGTCCTGTTTTTGACATATTTTTGCAGAGAATATTGAGAACAACTGGAGCTGAAGTTTTGGAAACTGAGAGACATTTATCTCAAACACATTCTTATCTACAATAACCTCTTTCATTTTTTACATATCTAGCTCAGATTGAGATATACAAGCGTATCATTGGACCCTAAATTTGCAGAATTTTTGGGGCAGAATGCACAAAGGAAGGATGTAGTTAGTGACTGGGATGCCTCGTCATCACTTAAGAGTTGCTATCAAATTCAAATTTCACTTCTTTGTCACCATAAATCCATAAACATAGTGCCAAATAGATTCATTAGTTTTGAATGCCCTTTATTTAAGTTCTATTAATGTAAAACAGTTTGAGATATTTGTAAAACCAATCTTGATATTTTTTCAAGATATTTCAGTTTAGAATTTGTATAAATACTTATTCATTTGAAATATTTTGTGTGGATTAAAAAGCAATTCTGTAGACTTTTTGTTTTGAGCTAAAGGAGCTACTGTAATCAAGGCTGGACTGGTTTACTGGATTAAATAAAGCTGAGGACATTTCACTCGATTCATGTGCACTGTGGGAAACAAATAAGTATCTTTTCTCCGAGTTTGAATATTGTTTTCCTTTATGTTATTAAATATCATATGTGTTTCTTATAATTCTTAAAATCAAACAAGGAATAAAATCATCAGAATTAGCTTAAGTGCTCTCTGTTTTAGCTATTTGCTTTTTAATGTTTTCTACTAAATTGCTTAAGTCTGGGAATTCTTAGTTTCTCCCTTACTTCTGTTATTCATTCCCTCTATTGGCCCCTAGTATAGGATTCTTAATTTCCCTTGCTATTTTCCAAACCTCCCTTCTTCATTTTAATCCCTGTTAAGGATTCTTCATTGCCCTTGGCCCTCGTTAAGGATTTCATCCATTGAGACCTTCAGATTTGTCCTTGCTGTGCTAGTTTGCCTTGTGAACTCTTACCTCGGTGATTAATCAAATCATGTTAAACCTTTCCTACTTGACTCCATAGCCCAATGGCTTGAATACCTGCTCTGCCCATCTGTTTCCTTAATTCCACCAAACAAATCAAAACAAATTCCTTAAGCATTAATAACTAGCCTAATATCATATCAAAACAATGCTAAATTATAAAGAGAGAGCCCTCCCTAGACTTAGGTTGGCTAGAACCCGAGTCTAAAAGATTGGTTTGTGGTTACCTCAAAAATTTCTTTCTTTAACCTTGAGAAAATTCTAAGTGATAACAGCCCCCATGCCCCCTGGGTGAGTGAGGGTTATGAGTTAGAAAACCAATGCCCCATTGCAAAAATGGGCGAATGGTAAAAACCAAGTGAAAAAGTCTCATGAAGGAGGATGTAAAAATCTTAAGCTTATCGTGAGAAAAAGATGCCCCCAATTGAAATATTTTGACGATTTCAGGTTGGACTGAGATGTCTCTAGGCAAGGTAGCCAAAATCTTTCCCATGTTTCCTTCAAACAACACTTCGTGAACTAAAATAGGTGGCTGAAGTGGATGAGTCAGTACATTGGAAACAAGGGTTTCTAGACAAGAAGAAATCTCACAAAGGCTTGGGATAAATGAGGAATGATGATGTGAAACATTCCGTAGAGTTTCCTCGAGAGACATAACTTCTGTGATACTCTCATCAGTTGGAAATATCTCATTCAAAGGATCTGGAGAATCCCAAGAACCGAGCCAGGGAGATTGCAAATATGTGTTTAGGCTCATACTGAAATGATCATGAATTTCAAAAGTTTCCACAAAAAATGAAACGACAGCCTGATATGCTCACTTTACAGGGCTATGTCGCCTAACATTGCCAAAACTGTCAATATGATTAGGATGGGGAAAGACCCAAGGATCGTGACGAGTTGAGACCATGTTAATTGAAGCGACATTCGAAGGTGGAAGGGAAAAAGTTCCCATAAGGGAAGAGTCCTTGAAAAGACCCAGCCCAACACTCTCATAAGAAATATCGATATTCCCAACATATGGCACATTGACATTTGAGAAGTTGGAAGAGAAAAAGGGGAGTGATCGACAATGACTATTTTCCCTTGATGAGGAAAATGGATCACATGAAATAGAGTAGAAACCACACAAAACATTGCAAGGGTCCAACTATGACCAAGTAGAAGATTGTAATTCAGATTGGCATCGACAACTTATACTTCTAGGTTAACATTTTTTCCTTGCAATTGAATTGGAAAGTCATTGAGAATACGATATGGATGAGAACATCTATCATTAAAAGCTTCCAATGTATTAGGGGACTAGTTGAGAGGTGGAGAGCCAATAGCTTTTCAACATGAAAGGGATATTATGTAAGTAGAAGCACCCTCATTAATAACAATCTGATGAATAGTCTTCCCTTTGATAACAACTTGTATAAGAAAGGCAAGTTGATGCGGGAGACAAGGAACGTGGCTTTCGAGATCAAAAGTAATTAGATTTGAATATGTAGGATCAATCCCTCCTATGGTGGATAGTAATGCTTTCCTTTGCGATGGACAAGTCTGGAGGACTTCCAAAGATGACATTACCGAAGGCACTTGAGCTAAATATTCCACAATATTATAATGTTGAGCAGCTCGCACATTTAGATTATATGATGACTTCTGAAGAACACCTTTGGGAGGTGGTCGGATAATGGAAGCATTACTAGGCCGTTCAATATGAAGAGGACTAGAATTGGGCGGAGTGGAAGTAGAAGCCATATTAGTGGAATAATTTTCCACAACTAGTTTGGTAGGAGTTTGATAATATTTTGATCGAGTAACAAATAGAGACAGGTGTTGTACCACTCACAAAAAAATGAGAGCTTGTAGATGTAGAAGATTGAGGTTGATCTACCGGTGAAGTCTACTATGACAGAAAGGGTTCTTTCAACACGCTCCGTGTCCCTCGGGTTCCTTCTAATAGACGACTAACCTCAACATGACGGGGACAATCCTTGGTATAATTATCTTCATCACATACAAGACAAGGATCTTTCATCTTGGGTTTGGATGTATCATCAGCAGATGGTTTAGGAGAATCCTGTTTAGGGGTATCAGATTTAGCCTTACATTTACCCTTCTTTTTTCCTTTCGAGGTTTTGTCTGCTATGGTAGATTGGACAACATTCACCTCAGAAGTTTTACCAAGAGTTTTTGGGAGTATTCGAAGGAGGAGAAGGTGCAGTAGCCAGAATAGATTTCTGCTTCGTAGAAGAAGAAGAAGAATTACTAGAAGTTAGAGGTACTAACCCAATAATACCATCAACAGGTGGTGTCTCCATAGGTTTAGAAGATGCCAGATCAATTGAAGGTTGTGGAGCATCGGGTAAGAGATCATAAAGCATGCTAGATTGTGAATATACCAAATCTAGATACTAAGCACGAGCAATGGTGTAACAACCCCGGTGAAGATTTCATGTAATAAAAGTTAATAAAGGCAAAATAAGACCACGGTTAAGGGACACTTATTCCAAATTGAATGTTGGGCAAAGATATCCTAGTGGGAATCACTAGATGTGTGTTTTGGTTAAGGAAAATTGGCAATGGCTAAGGAAAAGGCATTAAAAGCCAAAAATTCATTTTGACATATTTATTTATGAAAATAAAGGACATTAGGAGAAAAGGAAAGTAAAAGGTCACATGTTGCATGTGAGGAGGAAATTGAAAGGAAAAAAAGAAAATGAAGCAATTAGAGGCTTCATGCATAAAAAGGCTTCGTAGGATCAATTCATGGCTTTTATCAAGTTCAAGTTTGGAGCTCTCTCATTGTTCTCTCTCTCTCTTACTCTCTTGGTGACTTAAAAGTTTTCTTGGATCACTCTAGTGTGGAGCAAAGGAAAGGGAAGGCAAAGGAAAGGAAAGGAAAAACAAGCAAGGAACAAGGAAAGAAAAGCAGGATCAAGCAGCTTCAGCAAAAATACCTGCAGGTAACCTTTTGCATGTGTGATTTCCTAGCTGGTTTGGACATGCATGGTTTGCATGTTGGTGTATGGTTCTCTTGCTATCGGTGGCATGGTCTTTTCGGATTATGACAATGGTTTTCAGCCTAGCCTATCCTTTTTTCGGATTCCATGGTATGTTGGGATGTTTATTTTGGTTTTGGAACTTTGGAATTGCCAGATGGATTTCAGAATTTGGGGTGGAGGTGGTCTCAAAGTTCATTCCCAAAGGCCTAGGCATCCCTTGACCGATTTTTCCGGGATACATGGTATAGCCTAAGGGAGCAGTCTCAATTCAGGGCTTAATGGTTCGGGTTTGGATTGCGTTAAACCCTAAGAGACAAGGAGACATAAAATTCCTCAAGGATAGTGATGGATTCCAAATGGCATTCCAAGTTTTGTTCGGTTGCGATCAGCAACAGTATTGGTGTGATCACAGTTTGATGAGGGTGGAGGTGGCTTAACCTCTGGATTCCATTAGTTATTCTTGGATTGGTACGGCAGTTGAGGATGTTGATGTGTTGAGAAGGTACCTAGTATTGCAGTAGTTTCGAGATGTATTTCCTATGGACATTTCAGATTTGCCACCTCATAGGGAGGTAGAATTTTCTTTTGAGTTAGTTCCATGGGCAACTCTAGCATCGAAAGCACCTTACAGGATGAGCACACCTGAGTTGGTAGAGTTGAAGTTGCAACTAAAGGAAATGTTGGAAAAAGGATACATCATACCTAGTGTATCACCTTAGGGAGCATCAATGTTGTTCGTAAATCAGAAAGATGGTACTCTTAGATTGTACATTGATTACAGGCAGCTGAACAAAGTAATGATCAAGAACATGTACCCTTTGCCAAGGATTGATGATTTGTTTGATCAGCTAAAGGGAGCAACAATGTTCTCTAAGATCGACTTGAGATCGGGATACCATCAGGTATGCATCAAGGAAGAGGATATATTCAAGATTATGTTCAAGACCAGGTATGAGCATTATGAGTTTGTTATTGTTCCATTTGGCTTAACTAATGCTCTAGCTACATTCATGTGTTTGATGAATAGCGTGTTACATGCTTATTTGGACAAGTTTTTTTATTGTATTCATTGATGACATAGTGGTATATTCTAAGAATGAGGAAGAACATGCTGAACATTTAGCAGCAGTGTTGAGATTGCTAAGAGAGCATCAATTGTATGCTAAGCTTAAAAAGTGAAACTTCTTTTAGACTGAGGTACATTACTCGGGACATGTTGTCTCCAAAGAAGGGATAGCAGTAGATCCAGAAAAGATAAGGGCCATCATGGAATGGGAAGCTCCTAAGAATGTAGATGAGGTGAGATCATTTATGGGATTGGCAGGTTACTATAGGAGGTTCATTAGGAACTTCTCACACAGTGCATATCCTATCACATCATTGCAACGGAAAGAAAAGAAGTTTGAGTGGATGACAGAATGTGAAGATAGGTTTGAGCAACTTAAGAAGTTGTTGACAAATGAAACAGTGCTAAAGATTGCAGATCTGGACTAGGAGTTTGTTGTGTGTATAGATGCTTGCAAAAGGGGACTTAGTGGAGTTCTCATGCAAGAAGGGCAGGTAGTGTGCTACGAGTCACAGAAAGTGAATGAGCATGAGAAAAACTATTTGTCGCATGATCTTGAGTTAGTAGTGATTATACATGCATTGAAGATGTGGAGACATAATCTTTTGGGCAGGAGGTTTACATTGATGAACGATCATAGTGGGTTGAGGTATTTGTTTGACCAGCTGAATCTAAGATGCTAGACAAGCCAGATGGTTAGCTACCCTTAGTGAGTTTGAATTCAAGATTAGATACATCAAAGGGAAGGAGAACCGGGTTGCATATGATCGTAGTAGGAAGGTATAGGTAAATCATATAGAAATTATAAGCTCTTATGGGATAGAGTTACACGATAGGATTTTCCAGGCATGTTAGCAGGATGAAAAATACATGGAGATCATGCACAGGTTACATTAGAGCACAAGTATAGGTATAGACACAGGTGTAGGTATAGGTACAGGGGATCTGGATGCAGATTATCGTCTCACGACAAATGGCTTGGTGAGGTTTCGAGACATGATCTATGTGTCGAATTGCAGTGAGCTCAAGAAGCTTATCTTGAGGGAGTTTCATGTAAAACCGTATTCAAGTCATCTAGGATATCAAAAGACATTGACGACGGTAAAGAAGTTTTACTATTGGCCGAATCTAAAGAAGCAAGTGGTTGAGTTCGTGGCTAGATTTTTAGACTGTCAGCAGGTAAAGGCAGAATGAAAGCATCTAGGTGGTCTACTACAACCTATTGCAATTCCAGAATGGAAATGGGAGTTTATTTCCATGGATTTCATCACAGGTCTTCCGAGGATAGTGAAGCAGTGTGATTCTATTATGGTCGTGGTCGACAAGTTGAGCAAGGTAGCTCACTTCATTATGGTAAAGACTACATATTCATCTAGTGAGGTAGCACAGGTGTTCATCAGAGAGATAGTGAGACTACATGGTGTTCCAAAGAAGATTATGTCGGATAGGGATGCAAAGTTCACTTCCAAGTTTTGGAAGGAGTTATTTGTAGGATTGGGTACAGAGTTGGCCTCCAACACAAATTATCATCTGTAAACATATGGTTAGATAGAGAGGGTCAACAAGATCTTGGAGGATATGCCGAGGATGATGTACGTGATGCACTAGTACAGGAAATGGGAAAAGTATTTACGATTGGTTGAGTTCGCATACAACAATGGTTATCTAAAGTCATTGAGGATGAGTCCTTTCGAGGCATTGTATGTGTGGAGTTGTAACACTCCCATCAACTAGAGTGATCCAGTGAACATGGTACTTATTGGACCAGACATGTTGGTGGAAACGGAGCAGGAAATGTAGGTTATAAAGAAGAATCTAAAGGCAACATATGATAGAAAAAAGAGTTATGAAGATCAAGATAGGGTGTTCAAAAACTTTCAGGTTGGGGAGCATGTGTTTTGCGCATAAAGCCCAAGAAAATATCTTTAAGGATTGGTTCATGTGCCAAGTTGGCACCACAGTATTGTAGCCCTTTTGAGATCCTTAAGACGAGTGCCATATCAACTTGCACTGCCTCCAACAACGAAATTCCATGATTTTTTCTGTTAGGTCCCTATAATACTAGTGATTCCCCCATCACTATTATCGTTGTATCCCTTATTGTTATTGTTGTGCTCCTATTGTCTCCATATTGTTATTATTGTGCCCCATAGAATCCCTCTATTGTTATTTTTGTGCCTTTATATTATTATTGTTAGGTCGGCTTGGTTTATATTGTGATCCCTTAGACTCTTATATATAGAAAGGAGGTTTTGTCATTTGAATCATCCAAGAATTGTTCATTTGTGTAATGTAAAGGAGGTTTCCCCCTAGAAGAGACTGAATTCTAAGGCGTTGATCTATCTTTTCTATATTTTTGTGAGTTGGTTTCATAACATTTGGTATCAGAGCTTTGGATTCTAGGGTTTCGCTGCTCCAAATAGGTCATTGTGGAATTTTCGCTATAACTCTTTTTCTGCGATGTTTCAGAAGCTAAAAAAAAACCCGTTTGAGGCTAAATCTCACTGAACCTCGGGTCAGAATTTCAGATCTTGTCTTGTTATATTTTCAGAGATATGATCTGAGGAAGTTAGGGTTTTTGCAAGCTCCAAAATTTCATCTAAAACAGGTCATCGTGGAATTTTCGCTATAAATCATTCACTACGAAGTTTCAAAATCTAAAAAAAAAATCCATTTGAGAAGAAATCGTTATAAACCTCGAATCCAAATTTTAGTTCCTGTCTTGCTATATTTTCAGAGATATAATCTGAGGAAGTTATGGTTTTTGCAGACCCTCGAACTACATTCCAAACAGGTCACCTTGGGAAAATCATCATAACTTTCGCTATGAGCATCAGATTGAATTTTTGTGAGACGTTATAGAAAGAGGACGGACTGTAGTTTTTTTGGGTATCATTTTCAGAACCTAAGGTTGAAATAGTGACCCGCGGCATGTCGTACAAGTTATATCTACTGAACTAGTCTATACTCAAGTCATCGTGGGAGATTTGACATAACTCTTCATTGGAGAATCCAATCTTGATCAGACTTGGGGGGTTAGAAATATTACTCAGAGGGTTACTGCAGGAAGAAATTTTAGACATGGGAGATCTAAAATTACAGAGATACATCAGATTCAATATCGAGCTCCTACAAAGTGAAACAAGTTGTGTAGTTTTTTTAATTTTTTTGCATAAGATTGGTTTGAAAAATTAGTTAATTCAAAGGGCATAGTGAAGCATTATTATCGGTATTTGATGCCCCAAAGAAAGAAAATGGAAACACCTATCAAGCAACCTGAAAGCTCTAGCATGAACCATGAAGAAGAGGAAGAAATGAAACATGATATATCAAAATTACGAGACCAAGTGCAACAAATTTCACTCGCACAAAAAGTAACATAAAATAAGATGGATGGTTTAAAGAAAGATGTAGAAGCTAAGATGGATGGTTTAAAGAAAGGCATGGAAGCTAAGATGTATGGTTTAAAGAAAGGCGTAGAAGCTAACATGAATGACGTGGAAGTTAAGATGGACGGCGTGGAAGCTAAGATGGATGCTTTAAAGAAAGACATGGAAGATTTGAAGACAAATTTGAAGATAGACTTGACAAAGTTTCTACAAGAAATGCTTATTAATGGCAAAAGGTTTGTAAATGAAACTCATGATGAGAACAAAATAAATGTTAATCATGATTTCATAGACTCTAAATTTGGATTGAAGAACCACCATGTTCCAAAGATCGATATGACGAAGTTTGATGGCAAGGATCCCAGAATAAGGATACTACAGATGGAGCAATTTTAAAATCTCCATAATGTGCAAAACACACAAAAGGTATGCATTGCAACTTTATATTTGGAACCAAATTAGTTTCTATGGTATCGATGGCTTTTCTTTGGTAAACAAATTGTCACTTGGGCTATTTTTACGGATGAAATGATAGCACATTATGGGGATACAAAAAGCAACACTTTTTTTAGCCAATTGATAAATTTCAAACAAAAGGGTTCAATGATGGAGCACATTGAGGACTTCCAAAAATTGAATATAAGGGTAAAAGATATTCCATAGGAGCATAGGATTGATGTCTTCATAGGGACTTTAAAAAATAACAACCAACATGAGGTTCGCCTTTGGGAACCAGATTCATTGGAGAAGGCATTCAGGTTAGAAAGAAAAATAGAAAGCAAAATTATGGCAACAAGGAGGCCTACCACTCACAATCATAAAGATGGAAGTGTTGTTGCTTCTAGCCATCCACAACCAACAAGGTTGACACCACAACAATTGGAAGAAAAAATAGCAAAAGGGCTTTGTTACAATTGTGATAACAAATACACTAAAGGTCATAAGTGTGTCGAGAAGAAATTATTTTACATAGATTGTGAAGAGGAGGAAGAAAAGGAACAAGAAACGTCAAAAGAAGAGGATATACACCATAAACAAACCCTAGAAAAAGAAGAAATGAATCCAACCATATCTTGTAATGCATTGGTTGGAATTACCACTCCTCAAACTATCAAGATAGAGGGGCATATCAAGAAGAAAAAGGTAATAGTGTTGATTGATTCAAGAAGTACCCATAATTTTATTCGTTGTAAGATAGCCAAGGAATTGAATTTCTTCCTATATACAGCACCAGAGTGACAAGTGATGGTTGCAAGTGGAGGAACCATAAATTGCTCAGGAAAGTGCCATAATATCAAGCTATTCATGGGAGAATATGTATTGAATAGCCCAATGCTTTCCATTCCAATGGGTGGTGCTGATGTTGTAATAGGAGTCCAATGGCTACAATCCTTGGGTACAATATCTTTCAATTTTCAAGAACTTTTCATGGAATTCTCTTCAGAAGGAAGGGAAGTTGAATTAAGGGGTATCGTAGGGAAACCAGGAAAGATAATTAGCTCTAACGGAATGGCAAAGCTTCTAAAGAAAGAACAACGAGGTATAATTGCACAATTATGTTCACTAGAGGTTCCCATATCGAAATCATCCATTTCTCCATATCTCCAAAAAGTCTTGGACAGTCATTCCAAGGTATT
Organism: Pinus taeda; assembly: GCA_000404065.3. Lineage (NCBI taxonomy): Eukaryota > Viridiplantae > Streptophyta > Pinopsida > Pinales > Pinaceae > Pinus > Pinus taeda. The sequence goes on from APFE031395366.1 coordinate 102,603, forward strand.
TGAGACTCCCAAAGGCCTCCCACCTATTCGTGATCATGATCATGCTATTAATTTGATTCCAAGAAGTGTTCCTCCAAACATCAGGCCTTACAAATATCCCTATGTCCAAAAGAGT
>APFE031395368.1:11862-34100 GCA_000404065.3 Pinus taeda
CATTCAAATATTTATATGTAAAATATTTTTTCAATAAACATCAATTTGTATTTTGTAGCTTTCATAATGAATCCATTACTTATGTTCACTACTTTTTATGTGAAGTTTTTTTACATTCATGTGGGATGTATATTTATAATATATATTGAGATTTAGGTTCTAGGTTTGGGTAGTTTACTCTAGGTTAGGCTAGAGTGGTGTAGGATAGGCAAGACTAAGATAGGCTAGGCTAGGTTAAGCTAGGCTATGCTAAGTTATGTGATGACCCCGTAAATGTAATTGTTTAAAAAGTTACTGCAGTAAAAACTGAATGATATTGAGAACTTATTTTCTTTTAAAGAGTAATTTGTTGATTTGAATTATGCATTAAAGCAGTGTTTAAAGAATTACTCAAGAGCATTGAGCTTCCCAAAAGGGAAAACAATTATTAGAACTGAAAATAACCACCTTCCTTAACTGGAAAGATTTCCAGGAAAAAGGAAGGGGTGAATGGTTTTCCTTTTTTGTGCTGTAGAGACAGACAAAAAGAGAGGAACAGAAAGAAGGAAAAACGGATTGGTGACTAAGTCTGGTAAAGACCAGATAGTCAAGCACACAGTGCTGGCTCACTGAGGATAGTGATCCGGTAAGCAGAAGTTTGGGGGGAGATTCAGGTCTTGTGAGACTGATCTCATGGTTGGGAGGATATCAAGCTTTACACAGATCTAGACAGGACACTGAGCCAGACTCACCTATCCGAGCAGATCAGGTAAGTATCTGACCCTTATGTTTCCAAGACTGTCTGTGTAAATGGTAAAGGTAGCTGTCACTGTCAGTTTACTATAGCTACAGATAGTAAGTAGAGTATAAGTAATACTATCTAAACAGAAGCAAAGACAGAACGAGAATGAGTATTGGACAGCTGTAATTACTTAGACCTAAGTGAACATTGTGTGACAATAGACAGGCTGAGCCAGCCTAGATAGTAAACTGTGAACCAAATACATAAAGATTACCGCTATCGGTAAACTAGAAGAATATATTACAATATCTGTAAACAAGAAGCATATATGTTTCTGCATGTAAGAAATGATATATTTAGAGTGCTATAGAACTCAGAGGACTAGCAATTTAGGGACTGTCAACTAGTAACTATAAAGAAAGACGAAGACAGAACAGTCTGTAGAAATAATTGAAAGCCCGGTTCTGTATTAAGGATGGATTCCAAGAAACAGTTATATCTGAAGCGGTGAGGAGTTCATAGCCATACTCCAATTAAACAGATAAGGCTCGAACCTATATGGCTCAAATGAGCGAATACCTTCCTTAACAGCCACTGAATATTAAAGACGAATGTGAATCTTATATGACCAAGGACGAACAATATTAAACATTGAAAACTGGAAAATCGATTCAGCTAGCCCATGAGGGTTCTAGCAAGCCGTAGCAACGACATCTTAAACATAGTAATAATTAAAGACCGTGTAGGGAATAGAGTTATAATGCGTGCAACATCCATAAAAGAGACTCGATTCATGTCAAACATCGACAGTCGTCTTCTGAGACAGTGTAAACGCAAAATATAGACATCGAAGTACATTCAGAAGTAACAGAACTCGATTACATTGAGTATTGCCGTAATGAAGGTATTATTCTATAAGAACTGTGGAAAATAACGCTTAGATAAGGAAAGAAATAAGATACAGTTACATTGACAGTATGTAAACAAGGAAATGAGGAATTAAGTAAAGAAATGAGATACAGCTACATTGACAGTATGTAAACAAGAAAATGAGGAATTCTGAAATACACAATAACCATTGAACAAGTTACAGCCATAAGGGTTTCCAACCTCGGAAGGTATCGCAGGTCACCCATACATCTATAGGGTTAGATGCAGGTGTGACCGCATGCTGCCAGGGTGCATGAGCAAACCCTAGGTATAAGTACAAACCCTTAACGAGTGCAACCAAACATACATGCGAGTAACCAGATTGAAACCAGAAATCAAATATATGCAACGGAGTAACCATCAGACCTGTGTAATATAAAACAGGCTATATTCAACTTGTATCCGAGGAAAAATTAACAGCATATAAATATATACAGAAGTATGAAAATCCATAAACCGAGATTTGCAGAGGTTCATAGTTCAGTAAACCGAATACTGCCAAACATTTAAACTCATGGCCGTAGCCACCAGCATATTCAGGATTATACATCGGTTTAAGTAAAACAGATAGAACCTAAAGCTACAGAAGGTAGGGTAGTAACCCAGATCTTCATATGAGAGATGATGCCGTAAATATCCCAAGACTATATAGCCGGAACGAGACCAGGTCTTTGTATACCTGCGGCCAACCAGATATGTTCAGGTTGGGGTCTCATCCTTAAGCTAGAGAAAAACCCTCTTACAAACTGAGAGGAATAACGATGCAACAGTCATAAAAACCAAACCCTGATATCAGTTAAATACCTGGAAGTTCGGCGGTCCTTGATGGCAGGGCTATTCCAGATCCATCGAAGCTAGAGAAATTGCTCATACCTGGCAAGTAAAAGATCAGGCGTTAATCCGAGTTCATTAAAACAACAAATCGAAAAACAAATCCTTAAACTGTGAACATTTACCTGGCTAGGTCCAGACTGAGACTCCATGTGGAGAAATCTTGCTGTAAGAGGGTAAGAACTCGAAGTTGCAGTGGCCTCGGAGCGCAATGGCACAGTAAACCCTTTGCCGTGAGGGCAGAGTAAGCTGATGAACATGGAGCAAAAGAACAATCGCGAATAAACCGGAAAAAGATCTGTATATACCCTACCTGCCAGAGGCAGAGACGTGGCGTAGTATTAACCTTTGATCTCTCACAGTTCATGCCCACCGTCGATGAGGGCGATGTAATCAAGGAGGAAGGCGCGGGAAAGCCCAAGTGCCGTGACCATGCCACCGTCACATGAACCGGACAGGGGAGACTCCACATTGCTGCCAAATGTCCTACGTTGGGATTGCCAGATCCCAAAGTCAACACAGATATGAAACATTAAAATGATAAGGTTGATGATCACAGCCATGTTATCACCGGTCCATAGGTTATGGAAAACTATACCTGCCGCCATAGTGTAATTGCCTTTGGGTTAGGCCGAATACATGGTTGTGGCAGCCAAATTAATGTCCAAATATATTAATTAAAGAATAGTGGAAACCTACGCATAACAAGTGCGGAAATATACCTATATGTAACTGCTGTTGATATCTATATTATACCATAATTTTTTTTTACATGTGTAGTTATATTCGTATAGGTATGTGACAATTGGTATCAGAGCCAAGTTATCCATACTGTGGCCTCTGGGATGTGAATGACGAGAAGATCATAATGACATTAACAATAAAAAAAAACAAATGTGCAGGAAGCTCACAATACTATCTGTTTCATGATCAGACCAGGCTAGTCAAGAAGCAGGAAAAGAGCAACAGAGGTATCACAAGTGATTAGCATGCAGGGGTCGGGCGGCGCACAACACAGGCCTGCAGCCAATTTGGGGCCTGCAGCAAATTTTGGAGACAATGCAGAGTTGTGGGTGCAGCTGGGTGAGGAGACCCGTAGCACGAATCTGGCCATACTAGAAACCGTTCAAGAATTGAAAAATGAAATGGCTCGGCTCCGGGCAGATAATGCACGATTGACCATGGAGCAGGAGAGAATATTAAAAAGCCTGTCTGACAAACAGAACCCACCACTAGCTAACCCCAGCGCAGAGCAGCAGAGAATAACAGAGGAAGAACGCTATCACGCAGAATCTGAAATCCCTGAAGAAGAAGAGGATCAATCTGCTAATGCCTCAGAACAGCAGACCTCAAAGCGTCAAAAAGTGGAGTCGCAAGGGGAATTTCGAAAGATTAAACCTCCACATTATGATGGGGAACAAGAGGAAGTAGCTGAGGCATGGCTAATCAACATGAATAAATACTTCCAGCTGTATGAGTATGACCATAACTTGAAGGCACGTTTGGCCATCTTCCAGTTACAAGGGAAGGCGACACTGTGGTGGGAGGAGGTAAAAATTGTTAAAGGAGTAACTGAACGAACTATAACCTGGGAAAAATTCCAGAAATATTTTAAGGAGAGATACTTGACGGAACGATTTTATGATGAGAAGGAAAAAGAATTCCATGATCTGCGATTGGGCCAGCAGACCATGGATGAGTTCATCAATCGTTTCACATCTCTACTTCGCTATGTACCCTACCTTAAAGAAGAAAAAGCCAAGGTGCAGCGGTTTGTTAGCAGCCTACCCATGTATATGAGAGAAAGGATTGAATTTGACAATCCTAAATCAATGGATGAGGCGATTCGCAAAGCCAGAATCTGCTATCAGCAGAGTAAGCAGAAAGGGGATAGTACCAACAGAAAATGGAGTGAGAAAAAGAACAGTAAAACTGTTGGAAATTATAAAGGAAGTCGAAGCAGTGGAATCAAAGGTAGCAACAAGAATCAGAACAATAGAGCAGCACCAAGGAATGCATTCAGAGCCAAATCCATCGGTGAAACCAGAATGAGTGAGCAGCGCGCCAAGATGGATGCTGAGGGATCAAACAGACCTCCAGTGTAGTGTTGGGGCTGTGGTGGACCGCACTATGTCAAGAATTGTCCGCAAAGGAAGGGAGCTCACCAGATATCCCAGATTCATGAGGCATCAACCGTGGGTGACGTGGGACGGAGTATGCCAAGAATTAATGCAGCTTTGTACGACCGCCAAGCAGAATATCATCCCACCATGGTATAGTTTGAAGGTAAACTTTTAAACCTTTCCGTCTCTGTTCTAATAGACCCTGGCGCTACTTTAAGTTATATTATTCCAAAGTTAGTTGAACAGTGTAAATTACAGCCTGAAAAATTCAGGAATCCTTGGCTGGTACAGCTAGCTACAGGGACCAAAAGACGAGTAATGGCAAAGGTAAAAAGCTGCCCTATCACGGTAGCAGGACAGCCAGTAGTGGTAGACCTGAATATACTGCCCCTCGGGTCCTATGATGTTTTAATTGGGATGGAATGGCTAGAGAAGCATTGGGCTTTGGTGAACTGTAAAACGAAGATGATACGGTACAAGGATGATGCTGGAATAGAACAGGAAATGCAAGGAATTAAACGACCAGTACAGATCTGACCAATCACCACATCTTAGCTGGCCAAATGCATCTGGAATAGATGCCAAGTGTATGCTACTCAGGTAGGCTATGCAGAAACTAAAAATAAAGGGAACCCATTAGAACATCTCCCTGTCATAAAGGAGTTCGCAGATGTATTTCCAGAAGAAATTTCTGGATTACCTCCAAAGAGGGATATAGACTTTACCATTGAGTTGATACCAGGAGCTGCTCCAGTCTCGCGGGCCCCTTATAGAATGAGTGTACCAGAGTTGACCGAATTGAAAATGCAGCTACAGGAATTGCTGGAGAAGAATTATATCCGGCCCAGTGTATCTCCATGGGGAGCCCCCGTGTTATTCATAAGAAAGAAGGATGGAACTCTTAGAATGTGTATTGATTACCGACAGCTAAACAAGCTCACCATTAAATTGATCTACGATCTGGATACCATCATATCAGAATTAAAGATGAAGACATCGCAAAAACAACCTTTCGGACCCGGTATGGACACTACGAATTTGTAGTACTGCCTTTTGGTTTGACTAATGCACCCGCCACGTTCATGTGTTTAATGAACAGTGTATTTCATCAATTTTTAGACAAGTTTGTACTAATCTTTATTGATGATATCTTGATTTATTCTCGCTCCAAGGAGGAGCATGAGAAACATCTTCGAATGGTATTGCAAACATTGCCGGAACATCAATTGTACGCCAAACTCAGCAAATGTGATTTATATAAAGAAGAAATCCAGTACCTAGGACATGTGATCTCAAAGGATGGAATTGCGGTAGATCCTGAGAAAATAAAAACCATACTGGATTGGCCGGTGCCAAAAGATGTGGCAGATATCAGATCTTTCATGGGATTGGCGGGATATTACAGAAGATTTGTGGAAGGCTTTTCAAGGGTGGCATATCCCATCACATCCTTGCAAAAGAAAGGGAGGACATTCAGGTGGAGTTCCGAATGTCAACAAAGTTTTGAGAGGCCTAAGCAATTACTCACATCTGCTCCTGTTTTAAGTATAGCTGATCCAAACAAGGACTATGTGGTATGTACTGATGCCAGCGGAGAAGGTGTGGGAGGTGTGTTAATGCAGGAAGGGAAAGTGATCGCCTACGAATCAAGGAAATTAAAGGAACATGAGAAGAAGTATTCTGCCTATGATCTGGAACTAACTGTTGTCATACATGCGCTTAAGATGTGGTGACATTACCTTTTGGGTAGGAGATTTTTGTTACTCATAGATCATCACAGCTTAACGAATTATTTTAGTCAGCCCACATTGAACGCAAGACAAGCTCGTTGGGCAGATTTCCTAAGTGGGTTCGACTTTGACATTAAACATCTGAAGGGAAAGGAAAATTGGGTAGCTGATGCGCTAAGTCGAAAAGTACAATGTTTGTACGAAATTACATTCAGTAGATGGGAAAACTCATTGCAGGAAATGATGAAGACAACAACAAGTCAAGATGCTGAATATCAGCAATTGAAGCAGCAAATGCCACTTTCCAGCAAAGGAAATCCACAAGACTATGAAGTTAGTAGTGATGGAATGCTGCTTTATAAAAAGAGGTTGTTCGTACCAAATGACAACAGTCTCAAAAAAGTGATAATGGATGAGTTTCATACCAGTCGCTATGCTGGTCATCCTGGATATCAGAAAATGTTGACTGCACTATGGAAGGAATATTACTGGCTGGGAATGAAAAAGCATGTCGCTGAATATTTAGCACGATGTTTGGAGTGTCAACAGATCAAAGCTGAGCATCAGCATCTGGCGAGATTACTACAGCCCCTACCCATCCCAGAATGGAAGTGGGAGGTTATATCAATGGACTTTATAACTGGACTGCCTAAAAAAAAAAAGAATAATGACTCTATTATGGTAGTGGTTGACAAGTTAAGTAAGGTGGCACATTTCATACCAGTACAATCCACTTACAAGGCAGTGAAAATTGCACATGTTTTCATGCAAAACATATTCAGACTTCATGGACTCCCAAAGACTATCATATCAGATCGAGATGTGAAGTTTACTTCCGCTTTTTGGAAAACGCTATTTGCGGAATTGGGAACCCAGCTGAATTTCAGCACCGCTTACCATCCTCAAACCGATGGGCAGACGGAGAGGGTAAATAAAATAGTGGAAGATATGTTGAGAGCATGTGTCATGCAAAAACCTGCACAATTGGAGGACTACTTACACTTAGTGGAATTCGCTTACAATAATGGATATCATACATCCATTCAGATGTCTCCATTTGAAGTCTTGTATGGACAAAAATGTCGAACGCCCACAAACTGGAGTAGCCCGGAAGACAAATTAAGGTTGGGACCAGAAATGCTCAAGGAAATGGAAGACATGGTCAAAAGGGTAAGGACCAACCTGAAGGCTGCTCAAGATCGACAGAAAAACTTTGCAGATCGAAAAAGAAGGTTCGAGGAATACCAGGTGGGAGACCATGTTTATATCATAATTCAGGCACGGAAAAGTACGTTGCAATGGAGCAGCTGTGCCAAACTGGCACCCCGATACTGTGGACCTTTTCAGGTATTAGCAAGGGTTGGGCCAGTAGCATATCAGCTAGCCTTACCAAGCCACATTAGAATTCATAATGTTTTCCATGTGTCCATGCTTAACAAATATATCTATGACCCTAAGCATGTGATCAAGTGGCAAGATATCAGGGTAAGGATTTTTTTAACTGAACTAATTGAAAATGTGTCCATGATAAAAGACTGATATGGTTAATGATTGCAGGTCGAACCAGAAGGAGAAGTTCGGGTCGAGCCGCTGAGCATTCTCGACCAGAGAGAAGTGCAGTTGTGGAAGCGGGTTATTACCCAAATTAAAGTGCAGTGGTAGCACTATGGGCCTGAAGAGGCCACATGGGAGGACGAAGAGCTGTTTCAGAAAGCCTATCTGGGACTGTTTAGAGACACTAGACATCGGGACGATGTCCAATCTCAGGAGGGGGAGATGTGATGACCCCGTAAATGTAATTGTTTAAAAAGTTACTGCAGTAAAAACTGAATGATATTGAGAACTTATTTTCTTTTAAAGAGTAATTTGTTGATTTGAATTATGCATTAAAGCAGTGTTTAAAGAATTACTCAAGAGCATTGAGCTTCCCAAAAGGGAAAACAATTATTAGAACTGAAAATAACCACCTTCCTTAACTGGAAAGATTTCCAGGAAAAAGGAAGGGGTGAATGGTTTTCCTTTTTTGTGCTGTAGAGACAGACAAAAAGAGAGGAACAGAAAGAAGGAAAAACGGATTGGTGACTAAGTCTGGTAAAGACCAGATAGTCAAGCACACAGTGCTGGCTCACTGAGGATAGTGATCCGGTAAGCAGAAGTTTGGGGGGAGATTCAGGTCTTGTGAGACTGATCTCATGGTTGGGAGGATATCAAGCTTTACACAGATCTAGACAGGACACTGAGCCAGACTCACCTATCCGAGCAGATCAGGTAAGTATCTGACCCTTATGTTTCCAAGACTGTCTGTGTAAATGGTAAAGGTAGCTGTCACTGTCAGTTTACTATAGCTACAGATAGTAAGTAGAGTATAAGTAATACTATCTAAACAGAAGCAAAGACAGAACGAGAATGAGTATTGGACAGCTGTAATTACTTAGACCTAAGTGAACATTGTGTGACAATAGACAGGCTGAGCCAGCCTAGATAGTAAACTGTGAACCAAATACATAAAGATTACCGCTATCGGTAAACTAGAAGAATATATTACAGTATCTGTAAACAAGAAGCATATATGTTTCTGCATGTAAGAAATGATATATTTAGAGTGTTGTAGAACTCAGAGGACTAGCAATTTAGGGACTGTCAACTAGTAACTATAAAGAAAGACGAAGACAGAACAGTCTGTAGAAATAATTGATAGCCCGGTTCTGTATTAAGGATGGATTCCAAGAAACAGTTATATCTGAAGCGGTGAGGAGTTCATAGCCATACTCCAATTAAACAGATAAGGCTCGAACCTATATGGCTCAAATGAGCGAATACCTTCCTTAACAGCCACTGAATATTAAAGACGAACGTGAATCTTATATGACCAAGGATGAACAATATTAAACATTGAAAACTGGAAAATCGATTCAGCTAGCCCATGAGGGTTCTAGCAAGCCGTAGCAACGGCATATTAAACATAGTAATAATTAAAGACCGTGTAGGGAATAGAGTTATAATGCATGCAACATCCATAAAAGAGACTCGATTCATGTCAAACATCGACAGTCATCTTCTGAGACAATGTAAACGCCAAATATAGACATCGAAGTACATTCAGAAGTAACAGAACTCGATTACATTGAGTATTGTCGTAATGACGGTATTATTCTATAAGAACTGTGGAAAATAACGCTTAGATAAGAAAAGAAATAAGATACAGTTACATTGACAGTATGTAAACAACGAAATGAGGAATTAAGTAAAGAAATGAGATACAGTTACATTGACAGTATGTAAACAAGAAAATGAGGAATTTCGAAATAGACAATAACCATTAAACAAGTTACAGCCATAAGGGTTTCCAACCTCGGAAGGTATCGCAGGTCACCCATACATCTATAGGGTTAGATGCAGGTGTGACCGCATGCTGCCAGGGTGCATGAGAAAACCCTAGGTATAAGTACAAACCCTTAATGGGTGCAACCAAACATACATGCGAGTAACTAGATTGAAACCAGAAATCAAATATATGCAACGGAGCAACCATCAGACCTGTGTAATATAAAACAGGCTATATTCAACTCGTATCCGAGGAAAAATTAACAGCATATAAATATATACAGAAGTATGAAAATCCATAGACTGAGATTCGCAGAGGTTCATAGTTCAGTAAACCGAATACTGCCAAACATTTAAACTCACGGCTGTAGCCACCAGCATATTCAGGATTATACATCGGTTTAAGTAAAACAAATAGAAACTAAAGCTACAGAAGGCAGGGTAGTAACCCAGATCTTCATATGAGAGATGATGCCGTAAATATTCCAAGACTATATAGCCGGAATGAGACCAGGTCTTTGTATACCTGCGGCCAACCAGATATGTTCAGGTTGGGGTCTCATCCTTAAGCTAGAGCAAAACCCTCTGACAAACTGAGAGGAATAACGATGCAATAGTCATAAAAACCAAACCCTGATATCCATTAAATACCTGGAAGTTCGGCGGTCCTTGATGGCAGGGCTCTTCCAGATCCATCGAAGCAAGAGAAATTGCTCATACCTGGCAAGTAAAAGATCAGGCGTTAATCCGAGTTCATTAAAACACCAAATCGAAAAACAAATCCTTAAACTGTGAACATTTACCTGGCTCGGTCTGGACTGAGACTCCATATGGAGATATCTTGCTGTAAGAGGGTAAGAACTCGAAGTTGAAGTGGCCTCGGAGCGCAATGGCACAGCAAACCCTTTGCCGTGAGGGCAGAGGAAGCTGATGAACGCGGAGCAAAAGAACAATCGCGAATAAACCGAAGAAATATCTGTATATACCCTACCTGCCAGAGGCAGAGACGTGGCGTAGTATTAACCTTTGATCTCTCACAGTTCATGCCCACCATCGATGAGGGCGATGTAATCAAGGAGGAAGACGCGGGAAAGCCCAAGTGCCGTGACCATGCCACCGTCACGTGAACCGGACAGGGGAGACTCCACATTGCTGCCAAATGTCCTACGTTGGGATTTCCAGATCCCAAAGTCAACACAGATATGGAACATTAAAATAATAAGGTTGATGATCACATCCACGTTATCACCGGTCCATAGGTTATGGAAGACTATACCTGCCGCCATAGTGTAATTGCCTTTGGGTTAGGCCGAATACATGGTTGTGGCAGCCAAATTAATCTCCAAATATATTAATTAAAGAATAGTGGAAACCTACGCATAACAAGTGCAGAAATATACCTATCTGTAACTGCTGTTGATATTTATATTATACCATAAATTTTTTTTTTTTACATGTGTAGTTATATTCGTATAGGTATGTGACAAGTTAGGCCAAGCTAGTTTAGGATAGGCTAAGCTAGCTTAGGCCATGCTAGGCTAGGCTAGTTTAAGTTAGACTAGGCTAGGCTGGGCTAAGATAAGATAGGCTAAGCTAAGCTAAGCTATCTTAGGATAGGCTCAACTATTTTAGTCTAGATTAGTCATGCATTAGGCTAGGTTGGATAGTCTAGTTTAGGATAGGTTAAGGCAGAATAGGCTAGGGTAGGGTACGATAGGCTATGGTAGCCTAGGATATGGTAGGCTAGGGTAGGCTAGCATAGGCTAGGGTAGGCTAGGGTAAGTTAGGCTAGGGTAGGCTAGGATAAGGTAGGTTAGGCTAGGATGGGACAGGCTTGGCTTAGGTAGGCTAGGCTAGGATTAGGATAGGGCAGGCTAGAGCAGGCTAGGTTTTGCTAGGTTAGGCGGGGTAGGGTAGGCTACGCTAGGCTAGCTAGGGTAGGTTAGGCTAGGATTAGGATAGGGTAGGCTAGAGCAGGCTAGGTTTTGCTAGGTTAGGTTGGGTAGGGTAGGCTATGCTAGGCTAGCTAGGGTAGGCTAGGCTAGGTAGGTTAGAGTAGGCTAGGTAGGGTAGGCTAGGCTAGGTTAAGGTAGGGTAAGGTAGGCTAGCTAGGCTAGGCCAGGTAGCTTAGGTTAGGGTAGGGTAGGGTAGGGTAGGGAAGCGCAGGGTATGCTAAAATAGGCTTGTCTAGGCTAGGTAGGCTTGGCTAAGCTAGGTGGGCTTGGCTAGGCTACGCTAGGCTAAGTAGAGTAGGGTAGGGTAGGCTAGAGAAGGCTAGGTAAGCTTGGCTAGGCTAGGTGGGCTTGGCTAGGCTAGGGTACCGTAGCGTAGGCTAGGTAGGTTAGGGTAGGCTAGCTTAGGCTAGGCTAGGCTGGGTAGGGTAGGGTAGGGTAGGCTATGCTAGGGTAGGGTAGGTTAGGGTAGGGTAGGATAGGGTAGGTTAGGGTAGGATAAGGTAGGTTAAGCTAGGTTAGGCCAAGCTATGCTAGGCTACGCTAGGGTGGGCTAAGTAAGCTAGGGTAGGCTAGCATAGGTTAGGGTAGGCTAGGTAGGCTACGATACGCCAAGGTAGGGTAGCTTGGGCTAGACTAGGCTAGGCTAGGCTAGGGTAGGCTAGGCTGGGCAAGGCTAGGCTGGGCAAGGGTAGTCTATGTGGGGTATGGTAGGGTAGGGTAGGACAAGGTACTCTAGGGTAGGGTAGGGTTGGCTAGGCTAGGCTATGTTAGGGTAGGATAGACTAGGGTATGCTAGTTAAGATAATCTTGGGTAGGTTAGGATAGGCGAGGTTACGCTAGGCTTTAATAGGTTAGGATACACTAGGCTAGGATATGTTAGGCTAGGTTAGGTTAGGCTAGGCGAGGGTAGAATAGGCTAGGCTAGGGCAAGGTAGGCTAGGGTAGGGAAGAATAGGCTAACGTAGGCTAACGTAGGCTAGGCTAGGGTAGGCTAGCCTAGGCTAGGCTAAGCTAGGATAGGTTAGGCTAGGCTAGGCTAGACTAAGGTATGCTAGGCTATTTTAGGATGGCATAGGATTGGCTTAGGTAGGCTAGGCTAGGCTTAGGATAGGGTATGCTAAGGTAGGCTAGGTTATGCTAGGGTAGGCTAGGTAGGCTAGCCTAGGATAGGTTATGCTATGTTAGGTAGGCTAGGCTAGGCTAGGGTAGGCTAAGTAGGCTAGGTAGGCTAAGCTAGTGTTGCTAGGTAGGCTAGGGTAGGGTGGGGTAGGCCATGGTAGGTTAGGCTAGGGTAGGGTAGGGTAGGGTAGGTTGGGCTAGGCTAGGCTGGGCAAGGGTAGTCTATGTGGGGTATGGTAGGGTAGGGTAGGATAGGGTACTCTAGGGTAGGGTAGGGTAGGCTAGGCTAGGCTATGTTAGGGTAGGATAGACTAGGGTATGCTAGTTAAGATATGCTTGGGTAGGTTAGGATAGGCGAGGCTACGCTAGGCTTTGGTAGGTTAGGATACACTAGGCTAGGATATGTTAGGCTAGGTTAGGTTAGGCTAGGCTAGGGTAGAATAGGCTAGGATAGGGCAGGGTAGGCTAGGGTAGGGTAGAATATGCTAACGTAGGCTAGGGTAGGGTAGGCTAGGGTAGGCTAGCCTAGGCTAGGCTAAGCTAGCATAGGTTTGGCTAGGGTAGGCTAGGCTAAGGTAGGCTAGGCTAGGCTAGGATGGGATAGGGTATGCTAAGGTAGGCTAGGTTATGCTAGGGTAGGCTAGGTAGGCTAGCCTAGGATAGGTTATGCTATGTTAGGTAGGGTAGGCCAAGCTAGGGTAGGCTAGGGTAGGCTAAGTAGGCTTGGTAGGCTAAGCTAGTGTAAGCTAGGTAGGCTAGGGTAGGATGGGGTAGGCTAGGGTACACCAGGCTAGACACTAGTAGCGTAGGGTAGCGTAGCGTAGGGTAGGCAAGCTAGGCTAAGCTTGTGTAGGGTAGGATATGCAAGGCTAGGCTAGGTTTAGGTAGGTTATGATATGCTAGGATAGGTTAGGCTAAGATAATCTAGGTTATGGTAGGATAGGTTAGACAAGGGTAGGGTAGGGTATGGTAGGGTAGGCTAAGCATTGTTAGGATAGGGCAGGGTAGTGTAGGCTTGGCTAAGCTAAGCTAGGGTAGGATAGGGCAGGGTATTGTAGGCAAGGCTAGGCTAAGCTAGGTTAGGTAGGTTAGGCCAATGTAAGTTAGGGTAGGCTAGGCTAGGGTAGGCTAGGGTAGTCTAGGGTATGGTAGGTTAGTGTAGCATATACTAGGTTAGGGTAGCATAGTGTAGGGTAGGTTAGGATAGGTTAGCTAGGCTAGGCTAGGATGGGATAGGCTTAGCTTGGGCAGGCTAGGCTAGGCTTAGGATAGGGCAGTCTAGGGTAGGCTAGGTTGGGTAGGTTATGCTAGGGAAGGCTAGGTTATGCTAGGGTAGGTAGGGTAGGCCAGGTTAGGTAGGCTAGGTAGGCTAGGGTAGGCTAGGGTAGGTTAGGGTGGGCTAGGCTAGGGTAGGCTAGGTAGGTTAGGGTTGGGTAGGCTAGGCTAGGGTAGGTTAGGCTAGGTTAAGGTAGGGTAACGTATGGTAGGGTGGGCTAGTATAGGCTAGGGTAGGCTAGGCTAGGGTAGGCTAGGTTAGGTTAGGCTAGGTTAGGGTAATCTAGGGTAGGCTAGGGTAGGCAAGGCTAGTTTAGTGTATGGTAGGCTAGGGTAGGCTAGGCTAGGGTACGCTAGGCTAGGGTAGGCTAAGCTAGGATAGGTAGGCCTGGCTATGCTAGGGTAGGGAAGGTTAGGCTAGGCTAGGGTATAGCTAGTGTAGGCTAGAGTAGGGTAGGTTAGGCTAGGGCAGTGTAGGCTAGGCTACGCTAGACTAGGCTATGCTAGTGTAGGCTAGGGTATGTTAGGCTAGGCTAGGTTATGTTAGGCTAGGCTAGTGTAGGGTAGGGTAGGGTATGCTAGGCTATGGTAGGCTAGTCTAGGCTAGGATATTGTAAGGTGGGCTAGGTTAGGCTATTATAGGGTAAGTTAGGTTAGGCTAGGCTACGATAGGGTAGGGCATGGTAGTGTTGTCTAGGCTAGGCTGGGGTAGGGAAGGCTACCCTAGGTGATGTGAAATGTTTAAACTTCAATATTTTTAAGAATTTTATTTTAGGCTAGGCTAGGCTAGGCTAGGTTAGATTATGGTAGGATAGGGTAGGGTAGGGTAGGGTAGGGTAGGGTAGGGTTGTCGAGGCTAGGCTCAAGCAGGGAAGGCTAGGCTAGGTAATCTAAAATGTTTAAACTTGAATATTTTTAACAATTTGTATTTTAGGCTAGGCTAGGCTAGGCTAGTTTGGGGTAGGCTAGGGTAGGGTAGGCTAGAGTAGACTACCTTAGGCAAGGCTGGGATAGGCTAGCCTAGCCTAGGCTAGTCTAGGCTAGCTTAGGATAGGGTAGAGAAAGCTAAGCTAGTTTAGGCTAGCCTAGCCTAGGCTAAGCTTAAGACAGGCTAGGCTAATCTAGTTTAGGCCACGGTAGCCTAGGCTAGTTTAAGTTAGGCTAGGCTAAGCTAGGTTATGTTAGGTTATGCTCAACTAGTTTAGGCTATATTAAACATGTGTTAGGCTAAGTTAGATAATCTAGTTTAGGATATGTTAGGCTAGCCTCATTTAGGATAAGCTAGTTAAGGTTAAGCTAGGCTGGGAAAAGTTATTTTAGTTTAGGATAGGCTAAGCTATGCTAGATTAGGCCAGGCTAGATCAGCCTAGCGGCTAGGTTAGATTGGGGTAGGCTAGATTAGCCTAGATTAAATTAGATTATGCTATGCTACACTAGTCTAAGTTAGGTTATGCTATGCTAGATTAGGCTATATTAGGCTAGGCTAGGCTACGAAAGGGTAGATAGGCTAGGTTAGATTAGGCTAGAATAGGCTAAGCTAGGCAACGCTAGTCTAGGTTAAGCTAGGCTAGAATAGTGTATTCTAGATTAGGCTGGGCTGGGCTAATCTACATTGATTGTATGAATGATGCCCTAAATCCTAGTATAAGGGAGATGTGTAGGTATTATGACAGTTTATGTCTTTGTGTGAAACATATTTTGGTCTAGCCTTTACTACATATGTGATGACTTCACTCCGTGAAATGTAACACTAATATGTACAATTTCATATTCATATAGCTATGGATAGAAAGAAAACAAACCATCATTGGAAATTTAGAAGATCATTGTTGAGATATAGAGAGGTTATTAAAAATTATTTGGTGTGCTAGTAACCTATTAACTGGTGCTTTCATGTCTACTAATATGCTTGATTCCACGAGGAATAATGAAAAACATAATTTTATGACTCTGGGAAACTATAGATCTTTGAACTCAGTGGCCACTAATTATGTGTTGTCACAATATATCCACCCGCTAGAAACAGAACTTGTAAAGGGAGAGAATATACCAATCATATATCTATCCATATTTGAGAAAAATGTTGAGGGATGACTAGAGGGGAAAACATGCATCTTAACCTAGATTGTGCAATGTAGGGATTATTTGACGTAAATAAAAGTTAATTTTTACTATGTTGTTTTAAGCTAGCCATAAATCTAGTGTAGTCAAAATATCGATATAAAAACTAAATTGTGACTCTCTTAAAAGTTAATTGTTACTATGTTGTTTTAAGCTAGCCATAAATCTAGTGTAGTCAAAATATCGACATAAAAACTATATTATGACTCTCTTTTTAAACGATGAATTTTGTGTTGAAATATATTTATATTACTACAAAATAAATAGTAACAAATAAAACATTTTATTTTATGCCTCCTCAACGAAACAATTAACACCTACATTTTCAACGTTTTTGATGAATTTTAGGTAAATAAAATATTTTATTAATTGTTTAAGTTCTTATTTGAACTAAAATTTTGATCATTTAGTCCAATACAAAAGTCATGAATATTGAAAATATGACTGTTCGGGTCGAGATGGAGCGCAAGGCCCTGGATTGTGTCTGTTGTAATCCAGGCGTGATTTTTGATACATGACTCATTCACTGGATGGCTACGACCATACCTGAGTCAATTCATTGATCCTAACTAGATGGCTGTGTCCATACTACGGATCTAGATTATCATGTACTCTCTTATGGATGGCTACGTCCATACCACGTACATCATGTATTTGAGCTATCAATTGTATCTCTCAATGAAGATTCTCGGCGGCAGCTCTATGTATGCCTTGCAATAGACCTTCTCTCTCTCAGGATTCCGGCAGCATAGCCTCCCTATGCTTCAAGACTCTTACTATCACTCCAGACAAGCATAATCACAACTAGCATTACTCCAGAACTCCCTGAACTCGCTTCTCTGATGCATGAGGACAGACTTTTATAAATGGAGAAGGGAGGAAGATTCAATGCACTAGGACGCCCATTGTGGATCAACATTATCTCCGAAAAGCTACTGAGGATAGATGTCAAGGGTAGATGATGACTCTCGACTTCTATCAGATGGATTTTTTCCCTCAAAAGACTTCATGATCTGAAAGGAAAAAACATATGGGTGCACGTTTGCCAAAAATCATTACCAAACT
The DNA here is from genome assembly GCA_000404065.3 of Pinus taeda. NCBI lineage: Eukaryota > Viridiplantae > Streptophyta > Pinopsida > Pinales > Pinaceae > Pinus > Pinus taeda. The sequence continues at coordinate 29,057 of APFE031395368.1, forward strand.
TAGTTGGCGCGAGTGTTGTTCTAGGACAGAGCGCCAATGGGCGCACCCGTTTTTGAGGATCTCAGTGATTGGTGCAGATAAGACACTGTGTACCTGCGCCAATGGGAAAAGGGCACTTTTTAGGGATAATTTGCAGAAGGTGTCTTCAGGGAACATGAAGTACATACTCAGGGGAACATAATGCAAGTGTTTTTAGGCTATGTCATTGCTCACAGGTCCCGAAATGTATCCTCCAATGTACAAAAATAGGGGTAACAGGGACGATGACCAATGGTGACAAATTACTGTGTAACAGATGCCCCCTAAAGCATGAGACCCGAGAGAGAGAGAGGGGTGAAATGCTTTACAAGAACACATATAGCTGCCGCCGAGAATCTGCATTGAGAGATACAATTGATAGCTCAAATACATGATGTACGTGGTATTGACGCAACCATCCATAAGAGAGTACATGATAATCTAGATCCGTAGTATGGACGCAGCCATCTGGTGAATGAGTTATGTATCAAGAATCATGCCTGGATTACAACAGACACAATCCAGGGTCTTGCGCTCCATCTCAACCTGAACAGAAGTACAAGTTCAAGCATGTGAACATGTGAGTTGAAGTCGAACATGCATGAACATCGTTTGATTACCAGTCAATATTGGGAACTGTTAATAGACGCGAGAGGTACCACCAATAATGACAATGGCCCTCAAGGTACTATAGGTGCAATCTACGGCGTGTGAATTAGTGATCTGAAATCGAACACCCGTAGAATCATTCGATCGGAGGCCAATGATGAAAACCTCACGTCGAACAAAAAGAACCTGCCATTGAGGCATGCAGGGTCTAAGGCACTGGCAGGGAGTCTCTAGATCAGCTTCCTGGATAATGAGATGAAGTCGACAGGAAGTGACCTTGATCGAATGTGGGCCATAGTGTTTCCCACATCATCGACATGAGCCAGAGAGATAATGTTGTGAATTAAGATTGTATGAACTATCAAACGGAGGTTGTTTCTTTTCAGAGGTCAACTTCTCTTGAACATATTGGCAGCACGACAGTGGAATTGGCAGTATTTGACATCGATGGATCAGAGGTCATGATGACAACGCAATGAGTAGATGAGAGGTCAAATAGGATTACCCAAACCCACGGAGGCAAGTGAAAACAGAGAAGTGCCATGTTCAAGAGCGACATACTGCCGACACGACAATAATTATGGTTCCCAAAATTTTCTTTTCCCCCACCATTTCTGGCGAGTACCCCAATTATTTTTAACAAGCTTGATGGGGATAGCATATGCTTGTGGTGCGTCATTTCGACAAAATCCGATGTCATCAGGTTTTAACGAGTCTAACAAAGGAAGAACTCGGCGTCTTTTCATGTTTAGAGAGTTTGAAAAGACAGCAGAAAAGGAAACTCCAGGGGTGTCCTTTTTCGTAAAGTTGTGTTTCTCCGGCCCGAAGAAGTATAAAATAATGCCCGAAAGAACCACCCGACCATTACGATCGAGGAGTACTTTTCATAAATAGTGATTTCGACCTAAAAAAGTAAAAAAGCGATCAAAACCACGTCCTTTCGTAACCATTAACGAGTTTGAAACGACAAAAACCCGGTAATCTTTTTATGTTTTAACGGTCGACAAAAGAACTTAATACGACCGCCCCTTAGTAACGTTTAACGAGCCAAGAGGAATAAGTCGGCAATCTTTTCCTCTTTAAATGGTCAGGAAAAGAGCTGAAAGCAGACCATAAAGTAACCTTTTCTCGTGTTTTACCGAGCTTGAAAGTTGAAAAAAGCTCATTTGATTGCGTTGAGTTGCACCAACCCCTGTCATCATACAAAAACAGCGTAAAACCCACTTTGAAATGAAAAAATATCCCAAAAATACTCAAAAATATTATTTCTAATGTATTTTTAGGTCAAAAAATGCTATAAATAGTGAAATGGTAAAAAATAAACTTACTTTTCACTTTTTACCTTGTGCATTTACTATTGAAGGTTTTTGGGTGCAAATTTTAACTGCTGATTGCGATCAATCCAAGAGATCATTCGAGCTGCCGTCTACAACAGGTAAGAGGCCTCATCCTTAGCTCTATTTTCATTCCATTTTTTTAGATTTTCATCCATAATTTAGTTCCCTGCAAGAGGATTTGCAATTTCATAGGGTTGCACCATTGGCGCGAGTTTCCCGCTCGGGACCGCGACAATGGTGATTTTTTCCTAAAGGGGTTGCGCCCTTGGCGCGACTGTTTTAGGAACAGTCGCGCCAACCGCACGATCTCAATTTGCCACAAATTTGACCGTTATAATTGCAATTTTTTTCCAGTTTAGGTTTCATCAATGATCTAATGATGGAAATTTGACCTTTGTGGTTGCAGGATTTTGTCAGAATGGTTCTAGAATGGAGAGAACGGGAGCATAATGTCGTGGATGCCATGACAATGGAGGATGATGACTATATGAATGCTCTGAGAGACTGTGGCTTGAAGAAATTCTTCCACACCTCATATTTACGAGCACAACCTGAGCTATTGCGATTCATCGTGGATTCTTGGGATACGGAGGATCAGGTATTTCGCCTGAAAGACCAGAAATTGGAGTTAGATGTTTTCGATGTCTACTTTATCACTGGACTATCGTGGCGAGGTGCACGACCCATCTTGACTGGTAGTCGGCCTTTTGGAGAGAAGATAGGGGAGGTGATGGAACAAGTTTTTCCTGGGGCATAGTTTGGAGCAAACAATAAGAAAGTAGATATTAACACGGTGCCCGACCTGGTGCTACGAGTGATTTTATTCACTATCACCCGGACAGCTGGGGTACAGGCGCCCCACGAGGCCAGCAAAAATCATTTGCTGCTGGCCACTGAGTGTCTCCAGCCTACACTATTTGATTGGGCCACGGAAATGACAACAAACATCAAACGGTAGCTTACCAAGTGTAAGCGTGATGGGAACAAACAGTTTGGCTATGGATCTATCGTGGTAACTTTCTTCCTGGAGCAACTGCCGATATTCCGGGTACTAGGGGGCATAGTGGCAGATCCAGTGCTACGGGAACCGAGGTTGCATCGATGGGCAGAACTCATGCCCAGAGGAGGAGGGGACCAGCAGATGTCCTGGAGGCCCGAGTTCTTTATCTAGCTCCGTCACCAAATGATTGTCATTGAGGACTGGCCCTATGCGGGCACGGATTTCACTAGAGATCCCGATCTCCCTCTGCCTGCTGGAGAGGACTGGGACGAGGAGCTAGGTAAGAACTCTTTGTTTTTTTTTTTTAACGTTTTTATGTATTTAAGTTTTTTTTTTTTTTTTTGTTAATACATGCCTATCTCTTACATCATCTATATATGTATGCAGATGTTGGTGCAGAGCGACCAACTGACTTGCCTCATAACGTACAGAGAGCACTACCTGCAGCGGACCCTCAGGTGGAGGGTGATGACGATCTAGTACAAGACCTTGAGGCACTTACTCGAGGTATTCCAGATTATGCCAGATTGGCGGACGTGCCTAGAGCGCACCAGAGGCACACGGTGGGAGTATCTACTCGCGTCCATCGTCTGTTGAGACGTTTGGTGCGAGCGGTGACATGCTATCATGAGAATCACCGTGATTAGACGCCTAGGTTTTCTTTTTGCACGTTTTTGAGGAACATGTTGTCAGCGGCTGTATGAGTTTTGGACATGTATTATTTTTTGGATTATGTAACGCGCGGGGCGCAAACATTTTGAATCACACGTATATATATACATATGTTTATGGTTTATTATTGTGTTTTCATGTGCTTGCTTGCATAATGTTTTATTTACAAATTATGCAAATGTCTATCTAATACATGATTGGCCAATGCATCAGATAATGTGTTTAATTGTCGTGGAATATGCTGATATGTAATGAACTCAAAATTCCTCTCTAACAATCTTACACGTAGATACAACCTTAGAATATGATAGTCTCTGACGGAATAACGCCTATTGAGCTGGAGGATGACAAGTTGAGAATCCAGGTTTACCACCAATGCCCGAATGTCGAGATTAATTGCTTCATTGAGGAGCTCGATTACAGCACAATATTCGGCGACATTATTAGTGGTACGACCCAAACAGACACCTTGAAGATCTATCAGTTCACCATGAGGATCATAGATCACCCACGCCGCAGAGGACAAGTTGCGAGTACTGCGGCAGGCACCATCAGCGAAACCGTAATATACGGCTATTAGAATCTGCTATCAAGGAAGCGAAAGGAGCCAATAAGTCGACAATCAGAGCCTATTAAAACTCTGGACCACACAATACACAACACACTTGCGTAGGAGTTTACATTGATATATCTACAAATGAAGTGTACCAGCATCACGCATAGTACTTTTTCAAATACATCCCGTTTCGGGGCTGTGCGAGAGGGTTCCCTTCATAATCAATTAGCTCATAGGCCCCTTTTTGCAAAACTTTCTTGACAATGTAAGGGCCTAGCCACATAGATTCGAGCTTTCCTTCTCCTAGCTTATCGTTTGCCTGATCGTATAGCAGAACTAAGTCTCCCTCGACAAAAGAACGTGGATGTACAGTCTGGTCAAAGTGAGATTTGACTCACTTCTTCTGTGTTTCGATGGCCAAAGAGGCTAGGCAACGAGTCTCATCTAGCCGTTCCAGATAAAGGAGATGTTCTTCTAATGGGGTGGTGTTGGGAAGTAGCTCGACATCTAATCTTAACGAAGGGTTTTCACACTCGATTGGAAGGGTAGCCTCTAGTCCATAGACTAGTTGAAATGGAGTGAAACCAGTGGCATCCTTCACGGAGGTTCGGTAAGCCCACAAAGCAGGGAACAACATCAAATGCCAGTTCGACTTGTGCATGCCAACGGTACGCTGAAGCATTGTAACCAAAATCTTATTGATCGCTTCAACTTGGCCATTGGACTGAGGGTAGTACGGAGTAGAACTATCGTGCTTTAAGCCTAGCTGGGTTGTTAGTTCCGTCATCATATGATTCCGGAAATGCTTTCCGTGATCAGTGACAATGGCTTGAGGGACGTTGAATCGCGAAA
>APFE031395373.1:8240-23510 GCA_000404065.3 Pinus taeda
ATGAGGTAGGCCTTAAACACATTTGTTTGCCATTATTTATAAAGTGCATTTAGAGAAAGATAGTGTCTGGTTGGTTTGCTTGTCATTAGGTCTTCATTAGATTCTAGGAAGGTCTATCTTGTCCGCAAGATCGTCTCATTCCGCGTGACACAATCATTATGTTTTTTCTTCATATGCTTATGACTTATAGAGATATCTAGGTAGGAATAATTGTGTCTCAATTTATTCCTATAAGCTCCTAAAGTGATCATCTATTAAGAGAATGGATTAATGAACTATCTGTTTAGCTAATCCCATCTAATCAATAAATCATCAACATCTTATGTAAGCTTAAGTATACTACCTTGAACCTTTGGAACGTAGTTTAGAAGGTTTTCCTACTTATGATTGTTCTGTTTTACAGTCTGGAAACTGTGATATTCATATTATTTTTTGTCTTCTTCTCACCACTATTTTGATCTATATCACTGTGTAAAGCTTTATAGCATCCCTTTGCTGAGATATTAATATAACCCAAAGGATTAATTACTTCAATTCTACATCATCTTCATTCATTGGTCTTCCAAAACTAAAACCAAAAACCCCAAAACAATTATTTTAGATGCTCTGGCATTGGTAGCTAACCTATTACTATCTCAGAGGTACAACATCTCCCTCAATAAATTTGTAGTAAGATTCAAGTATTGGTTATGGATCAGGATCTTGGATTTCTTGGAGGAATTGTTCCTCTTCTTTTGGAGTATATGCCTCTTCCTATAGTGGCCTCTGTTTCTCCTGTATCAGACCTAGTTTCTCCTGTAGCAGCCCCAGTTTCTCCTGTAGCAGCCCCTGTTTCTCCTATAGCTCTTCTCTTTCCACTTGTAACAAGGAAACTTGTGTCTTGATACTTTTAAATGCGGCTTCTCTAGTGGTGGGCCTCCCAATGGGTAACACATGTTGCTTGGTATTGGTCTTACTAGAGGTAACTTCCTCAATATTTTCCTCATTAGGTATCACTTCTTCCTTTTTGCTTATTGATTCATCAATGGTGATAGGGATTTTTGAAGGAGGTTGAGGATTTCCTTGCCTTATCCTAGAGCTCTTCCTTATTTTAAAGTATAAGGGGCCTTACCTTCGCTGCGTTATTTTTGGATTTCCAGGCATACCAAGTGTGGTCAATGTGGCATCTACTTCTTACTCTATGTTTTCTGGTGAGACGCTTATCGATTGTCCATGTCTTTTTGTCTCTTGAGGTTTGGTGGTATCCTTAGGTTTCTCTCCTTCTATTCTTTGTTTCTCTTCCTCTCTTTCCTCAGTTTTTTTTGCCTCCTTCTCTTCCTTGGTTTATTCTTCCTCCTTCTCTTCCTTGGTTTATGCTTCCTCCATCTATTCCTCCTTTCCTTATCCCCAATACTAGAGGTTGGTGTCCCTTCTTGATGTGTGGAGGTAATGACTTATGTTTCAATGAAAATGTCCCTATCCATGTCTACAAAGTCAGTCCATAACACATGGTTCCTTAGGTGGCTCAAGGCTTCCATAAAAATAAACTTAATGAGGCCATGGTGGGAAATGTGTTAGTGTTTCCCTTCCCTCACTTTTTGGATCATTTCAATGATATACTGCAAGAGGAAATGTGGAACACCGAGTCTCTGTGGAATGGGTAATTTTGCTTTAAACCTTAGCTCATAGAGCAACCTAAAATGATAGGCATACACAATGCTCAACCTCCCCTCAAAAGATATGTATTAGAGGATGTGATAGGCCACTTCATCCCATGGGTAAGGTAGTCTCTCTCTTCTCACTCCATTTTTATCTTCTACATGCTTTTCTCTATGAATGAAGAGGTTTTTCTTGGCTCTCACAACCACTACTTTATCCTCCTTGCTCCATCAAACTCCCAAGGGTAGGGTAGTCACTCTACCTATGATTTCAGATTTAAAGAGATGGCAAGTCTCTGAAAACAGTAGTGGCACTATTTTCTCCCTGATAATTTAGTTCCATGGAAAACTCTTGAGTTATCTTATCATCATACCCTTTCAATTGTTCAAAGAAGCCCATCCATTTATGTCTTAGAAAGATGTCTACCACGGGAGGATGTTGATGGATTATTTTGTGCTAGTGGGTTCTCTTCTATTGAAACCTCCCCCCATTGCTCCTAATGCTCCTTCTCAGGGTTATTTTGGGTGAATTTCACTTTTGGCCTCAAAGTAGTCTGAGGTGCAGAGATAGTGTCAAATTTCCTTTTTATCAGAGGAGAAGAAGGATGATATTTTATATATATATATAAAAAAAAAAAAAAACGTTTATCTGTCCCTATCTTAGCTTCTCATATAATAAATTTCAGAGGAAAATACTGCACAATTGTTTGCTACTAGATACCTGATTCAAACATAATTTTTCATGGAGGTGTATGGGAAATAGAGAGGGAGGAGGCCACTTACTCATTTCAAAATGATTTTCTTGTGTGCATGCAGGTTTGAGGACAATATTTAGAGGTTTTTGCTCCTTTTTCCCATTTAATTCTCCTATGTAGCTTCTTTTATGTGCTCCTATAGTAGTTCAACCCCTCCTGTAGAATCTCTTGTAACACTTGCAAACAAAGTTTATAGCAGATCGGTGGGACCCTAGGCAGCCTCTAGTAACATCTAGCTCGTTGTTCTCCAACTATTTTCTAGAAATTAGTGATTATGCAAATGGAGTTGAGCCTTATACTTTTTATTCTTTTTGTGTTGAAGGCTTAGAGCGCTTTGGTGAATTGGGTTTTACACGAGTTTCATTTTTTAACTGTTTTCCCCACTCCTCATAATCATCACCCCACTTATCTTAAATTTTCCATGTTTCATGGTGGTTGAGTAAATCGTAGTTAATTGATTGAAGGTGGCCAAGTTTATTGACCACCTCCAACCCATAAAAAAATTCCATTCTCGATCAAACACATTTTTTCATTATATGCATAGGGAAGAGGTGAGGGGTGTCATACCTAAGCCTACCTCATGTCAAATTGTTGGAGATGCTTGCATGCTACTACTAGGCTTCATAACATGATGAATTTGAAGGTGTTGATTTCCTTTGTTTGCTTCTACACAGGCTTCATAACTTGCTTTATTTTTTTTACTAGTGAAATCTCTTGTTTTTTTTGTGCATGCCTCTTTCTAGTGCTCATTCTGCTGCTTTTTTAATGGATTGATAACTTGTCATCTGCTCTCTAGGGATGGTGTGTGCCTTCTCAACTTTCGAAATGTCATCATGATGCCTCAGGGTCACAGGATCTTCTAATTTAGGTTTGTAAAAAAAAATTGGTTTAGAATTCTATTGTCATTATGCAGGGTACTACAGAAGGGATCCCCTTCTTGTAGCAGTCACTTCATCCCTCCTTAAGATGTCATATTGCATTTGATAACTTAGAAAAAGCAAAGGAGGCATGGGAAAAATATTAGAATCATCAGAGGGTGGTGTATGTGATGAAAAAGTTGAAGACAATTTTTATTTTTTGGTTTTTCTTTCTTTATGTATGGTAGAGTGGAATCTTGAGGATGAATTTTTTCCATATGGATTGGATGAGTGATGGAGGGATTTTGATGGAACCGTCCCAACATTTCCTAAGGAAAACATGACCTTTTAACCCTTTCTACAATTGGATTTGCCTCCTGTAGAAATTCAAGACAATCTTGTAGCACTTCAAAAAGGAGGAAAAGCATGGTTCAATTGTCGGCTAAATGATGGAGAGAGGTAGGGATGTGAATGAAGAGGGTGAAAATGCAATGGATAGATGGAAGGAGTCTTTTGACTATCTGGAGTCCTACAAAATATAGATGTTAGCAAAATTGGTGTAAGGAATGCTTCCTTGTGTCTTATTTTTTTTTTTTGTTTTTTTTTGGACATGTTAGATGCCTTTGCAGAGGTTTTCAACTTAAATTCCTGCCCTAGGCACCTTAGAGGAGGTTTTTACCTAGGGAAATTTTCAATTTTTATTATTATTATTTATCTTGGGCTGGCTCAGAGAGGTTTTCAACCCTAGAGTTGGCCTTAAATGCCTCATGGAGGTTTTCATCTAGGTCCTTCATTCTTTTTTTTTTAAACTTCGTGGACTTAGGGACGTGAGCCTCCCAATCACATTCAAATGCTTTCGGGTAGAACTAATAAATTCTTCCTTGGACAAGGTAATTTATATAACTCCAACTTGTAACCATTGACAAGTTAGGGAATCCCTTCCTCGTCAATGGTTCTGATCTAGAAAGACCCATTCTCATGAAATCTCTCTACTACATAGGGACCCAACCATCTTGTCATTAACTTTCCCTTGAAATCCTTGAATCTAGAATCATATAGCAGGGCCTAATCACCTTCTTGAAAAGTATTATCCCTAATGTGTTTGTCATGCCAAATATTTCTTTGTATTTGGATTACCTCAATGTGAAGGAGAGCTTGGAGCCTAAATTCATATAAACCATTGATTTGGAGTGGCTTATCCTATTGTGTTGTAGTGAAGTCCAAGTCTAATTGGGTTGCCATCCTTAAGAAGTTGTATTCAAATTCAATAAACAACATGGCCTTATTTGCATAGACTAGTTCAAAGGAAGTAAATCTAGTGGTGGTATTCTAATTTGTTTTGGAGGCCCAAGTGGCTTCTACAAGTCTATTTGCCCAATATTTTTTGCTACTATTAAAATCCTTGGCTAGAATGTTCTCTAATGCTCTGTTTGTGACCTCCACTTTCCCATTTTCATGAGGGTGATATGCAATGGATGTCATGTGCTCGATGTGGTTCTTCCTCATGATACTTCAATCAAATTTGATGTGAATTGTGCTCCTTGATCAATGACTAATTCTCTTGGAAAACCAAACTTGTAGAATATGTTCTCCCTTAGAAACTCAAGCACCTTTTTCTCAGTTACTGCCTTAACTACCTTTGCCTCTACCCACTTAGTCAAGTAATCAGTGCACACAATGACATACTTATTTTTTCATGATGGGGGATCAATAGGTCCAATGAAATGCATTCCCCACTTATCAAATGGCTCCAGATTCAGTTGAGGTTGTAAGGGAATTTCATCCTTAGGTGTGGGATTACCATCCTTTAGCACTGATCACACTTGGTGGTGCACCTCCTTGCATCTTGATGTGAAGTCCGCTAGTAGTAACCTGCTTGTAGAACATTGAATGATGTCCTCTTAGCAACAAAGTGGACCCCACAAGGTACATCATGGCATGCTGATAGGATGTCAAAGACCCCACATTCCCTCACACATCTCCTTAGGATATGATCTAGCCCCAAAATGAAAAAAATTCCCCCCAATCCAAGTGAATGGGGAACTTTTCATAACGATATTTCTTTTCTAATTGGACGATAGATTAGGAGGGAACCTCCCAGCAACCAAGTAGTTGGCTATACCAGAAAACCAAGGAGAAAGCATTGATATGGCAAAGAGGTGTTCATCTTGGAGTTGGCGATCCACCATCTCATCCTTTTCTGCGAGTAGGGTTAGTCTTGACAAGAAATATGCAACCACATTCTCTTTCCTTGGTTTGTCAATAATAGTGAAATGAAATTGATGCAATAATAACAACCATCTAATTATCCTAGCATTGACATTAGGTTTATTCATTAAATACTTAATGGCTGCATTATTAGTGTGAACAAATTTTTTATAACCAGTGATATAATGCCCAAACTTGTTCAAATAATGTACCACAACCAAGAGTTCATTTTCAATGATAGTATAATTTAACTCAACTTTAGAAAGGTTCTTATTGATGAAATAAATAACATAAGGCAATTTGTCTTACACTTGTCCTAAGGATGCCCCTATAGATTTATTTGAGGAATCTATGTGTATGTGGAAAGGTAATTCCCAATTGGGACCTCTAAGGATGGGTGCAATGGTCAACTTGTCTTTTAGTACTTTGAAGGCTTCTTAATAGTTGTTTTTCCAATAAACATATGAATCTTTATCCAATAGTCCAAACAAGGTGGAGCTAGTTTACTAAAGTCTTTAATGAACCTTCTATAATACCTAACTAATCCAAGGAATATCCTAACATCTCTTTATTTTTTAGGGATAAGGATCCTTTTGCTGATGGAAATTTTTATGGTCAACTTGTATCCCTTCCTTGGATATAGAATTGCCAAGGATAGGCCCTGGATTCATAAAAAAATAAAATTTCTCATGACTCAATGAAAGATTCATTTCAATGCATTTATTTAATACTTTACACAAATTAGAAAGATCTTCCTGGAAGTCACATCCATAAGGAGTGAAGTCATCCATGTATATTTCGGCATTCAACAAGTTCAACAAAGATACATAGAACTTCCCTCTAGAAATTAGCAGGGGCATTGCACAAACCAAATGGAAGGACCCTATAGGAAAATGTAGTTTTTGTAGTGACTGAAACACCCTCCAAAATTTTGGCATGCACTCAAATTTTGGAGCCTACTATGGATCCTATGATCGATCATTCCTTATTCCCTTATTGGTAAGCTCATGATTTCAATCTCCCTTCCTAAATCTTGAGAGTCATTCATGCTTTTATCTTTATAGTATGTGTCATTTTTGGGCATGGGGATTATTGGTTGTCATGCAAAGGGAAGTTTGCGTTGCTTCAAGGGAAAATATTTGTGAGAATGGGTTGTTCTCATTACATATACATGTTTCAAACTCATTTCACGCACTCTTGCACAAGTGCTTCCTTTATCCTCCCAAAGTCTATCATTGATGCTGCACTTGTTATAAGCTGCCACAAAGGTTGTTTCATTAAGAGAAGTATGTTTTTATATGTTTTGGATGGTCTATTTTGTATCACTAAGTGTTCAAGTATGTGATCATGGTCAAGTTATATCACTATTCACATCGGTTCCATTGATCCCACACTTAGCCAAATTATGAAGTTTCCCTAGCAACCTAGCCTCATCCAACTTTTATGGATTGTTCAGTTTGCATCTGCAACCCTCAAGCTTTTCCCTTGCCTGATGGAAATACATAATGCATAGAAATATCAGCCTCTCTTGGTATCCAAAACTGTGCAGTGGCTTCCTCTAGTGTCCTTCCCTTAGCTAGAACACACTATCTCCGGGAACTACACAGTTTTGTCCCTTAGGCATGTCAGCTACCTAGTCCACCTTGCCTCCTGAAACTGTGCAGATGTGTCCTCCTAGGGGCTTATCTGCAACAACCGCTACTCAATTAAACTGCACAATTTTGTCTCTCAGTGGCCACTAAGAAGGATGAAATGCTATATGACTCTCGAGGATTTGAGGAGGAAATATAATGAGACCAAGGAACCCAAGGTATGACAGAAGATTCAGACCACATGAAGACTCCATCTGATGCAAAACCTTTTGGAGGGTAGGTATGGAAAACAAAGAACATATTTTTCAAATACACCTCTTAGTGTAGCATGAAGGACCTCTTATCATTTTCATATCATTATGTCTTCAATGTCATGCATGGTTGCAAGCACTGAAAGCCATTCCATGTGTTTCCTCTAAGTATCTTGCTCCATTTCGCTTATTGGATGAATTGTCACCTTTTGGCATGTTTGGTTGTTAGGTCATGTTTGCTAACCTTTTTGATGACCTCGAAGGTTGGTCTTTGTGTCTACAAGTTTTCCTAGTAATGTAAACACCTATCACACTCATACACAAAGTTTTAAGCATTATCGAACAAGTGTTGTCACGGTCGTCCTAAGGCCTATCTCAAGTGTCGCTCTCGTCGCTTTTTGTTCTAGATAGTCTTACAGAGGGTAATGCATTTTTTATCCTATTGGTCTATGTTGTTGTTTTGTCGAAATATGCTAATTGTGTGATCAAAGTATCAAGTTTCTTACAAGTTCACCTGCCTCCCACAATTAGCCATTTTTCGAAAATCCCCTCGACCGAGAAACTCTCTTTCACTGGACCTCGACTGAAATGTGCATTGCATAGTCTCAGTGCTTAGTGATGCAACCTTGCTGCCTATAACTACACAATGCACAATAACTCCCCCCCAGGGTAGTTTCACTATGCAATTCCAGAGCTGAGCAGATTACTTCATCCCCAGAATTGCATAGTAGCTTCTTGTAGCCTTATCTAAACTAAACATTTCAGAATATCAGTCATCAAGCTTCCTCCCTTCCTGCTAGAACCCCAAAATGTGAAGAGAACCAAGGTTACCTTGCCTTTGAGAACTGCGTAGAAGTGTCTCCTAGTGTCATCCCTTGGCTAAGACTCACTGATCTCTAGAAATATGCAGAAATGTCCTACCAGGCCCCTCTGCTGCCCAGTCCTACCTTGCCTTTAAAAATTGTGCAGATCTGCCCCCTTGGGTCCCATCTTACAACAACCACTGATGGTCTCAACTATACAATCTTGTCTCCCAGTGTCCTCTGCACAATTTTCCCTAGTAGTGAAGACTATGCTCAAGAGTTCCTTAGATAAGCCTGAGTTGTGCTCTGCGCAATCTCAGTGACTAGTCTCTCTCCCTATCACTTGGAATTGTGCAATGCGTAGTTAATGGGCCCTCTTTCCTATTCTGTCACCTATCTTGGGCTTAGTACATGGATAACAATGTATCATTCTAGACTATGGAGTTTTTGGATTTGATGTCGTCCCGTCATGAGTGGATTGTAGGATCATGTACACTGTTAGATCATGGCGAGACGATGAAGAGGGAGAAGAAGAAATGAACATGCTAGAAGACTCACTTACACCTAGATAGATAAAGAAGCTTATCAAGTACAAGCAAAGGGAACACATGCATGCAACCGCCTCTCAATAACAAACATCATTGAAGACTACGCATCATCAAGCTATGTGGAGGAGAAGAGAAAGCACGTTCAAGAACACATCTATCACTCAACAACTACAACGACTTGATATCGCCACCTCAACAATCTATTCCATGTCAGCAGTGTCATGTCAATTCATGTCGTGAGATGTTAAAGGCCACATCACTATTGTGGGGTATGTTTATTGTAAATTGAATAAAGTGGAAGTCCAATGGACACACATGAATATGAAGAGTCATTTTAGTTGAAAAGTCATAGGAAGTTGAACAGTCATGAGGGTAGTCCAAGAATCACAAGGGTCAAGCATCACCCTTGGTTATATATACGCCCCTCATTGTATGAAGAAAGAATTTTCACCTTGGCTCCTCCCACAAAGCATAGAGTGTTTTAGTCATTTCTTTGAGGAGCGAGGAGTGGCTCCAATGTCCCACTTCTGGGGCTAGTGATGTATGATGTAAATATGTATCTTGGAATTTTTTCTTGATACGGAAGCTTGGTCAGGCTAGCACGTTTCCATGCATGACTTGTGGATGTTTGTAAGACTATTCTTTGAGAATTTGTAATTCATGTTCGTTTCACATATACTAAGATAGTTGAATTATTTCAGTTATTTTAGTGCTTACCTTGTTGGGAATGTGTTGTATTGATTATCACTATCGCCTCATGCTTGTGAACTACTCTGTAGGATACCAGACATACCTTCCTCACTTATTGGTTATAATGGTCGTCACATCCATTGTGGACTATTCCGCTAGATGGTGGATGGATCTTCCCCTGTACTTTTGTTTTAATGACTGCCACATCTGTTGTGGACTATTCCGATGGATGCTAAACATAGCTTCTTGATTCATGTGTGTCTCTTCCTAGGTGGTACTATTACCTCTCACTTAGAGGCTCACTTTTATCTCCCCTTTTGCGGTAAGATAACCTTGACACAATTTCATTGCAAACTCACCATGCACACTTACCTTTCTATTCAAAGATACCATTGCACCACTCTCCCATGCTAACAACTAGAGCCAAGGAAAATCTTTGAGTATTTGGGAACCAAGCCTTTATACTAGATGAGACTCCTATACCAAATGGTGTGAGGTCTAGTTGGGACTTCATATTGGGGAGATCCCCTTAATTGATGGATTTCCAACATTGTCAATAGTACCCCAAGGACATGTGAATGTGGTCTTATCTTGGTCCTTGGGGTTGATCTGTATTTGGTTGTATCCACTAAATCCAACCAAGAAGGAGAATAATTTCTTTCCTGCAGGGCCATCTAGGACTTGGTTAATGAAGGGAAAAGGGAAATGGTCCTTTTTTGTAGCCTTGTTAAGTTCTCTATAGCCAAAACAATTCCTTGACATCACACTTAAAATGAGAGGGGACACCTACTCACCAGCCAAAATGGGGTATATGAACCCTTCATCCAGTAGATTTTTTAATTCCTCTTTCACAATGTCCTTAAGAGATGGTTAATCCTTCTCTAGAGTTGGCGCATAGGCTTGCATCCCTATTTGATGTAAATATGATTAGTATAGACTAAGGGATGCACACCTTTCATTTCCTTATAATCCCAAGAAAAATCATCCAGGTGTTGCCTTAGCACACTACAAAACTATTCTTCCTGCTCATCTGAGAGAGGGGTTGATCTTTAGAGTTCTGGATGGGCCAATCCCCACAACTTTGGCATGTTCTAGGCTAGATTCAACAAAACACAAATCAGTCCAAGGATTACTCTCATATTATTTCATCAGCTCATCAACTGGTATGGCAGTGGGGGGTTGATTTTGTAGGATATGGTCAATAAGGTCATCTTCATCAAACTTCCTCCCCTCCTATAATAGTATATAAAGTGTAGAATGGGTAGAGGGATGTCTGAGAAAATTATTCCTCTTCCTCATCCTCTAACCATAAGGGTAAATCATTCTCAATAGATGGTTGAGCAACATGGAAAATTTTAGGGGCTAATATTTTCAAGTGGGCTAAATTTCCATGATTTTTCCCAAAAAAAAAAAATATTACCCAATTTCCGTTTTTTATCAAAATGATTCACCAAAATTTTACAATACAAAATTATTTTACCTTAAATATCACCAACGTTATATAGATAATGTAAATAAAATCATTATAAATTTGAATAATCTTAAAAATACATCAATAAACATTTAATAGTTTGCATATTAGGAATAGTGAAATTTGCCAATGTTTTTAAACTTGAAGATAATTTTCTATCCTTAAACTTTTTCCTATTGAGCAGCAGGATACAACACAAGTTGTTTTCATAAATGTCCATTCTTAATAAGAATGTTCCCAACCCTACAAATAATGTAGGCATCAACAATGGCCAACCACGATCATCCTAGGATGAGAGGATATCCATTAAACTTGGTTTTAAGCTGGAGGACCAGGAAATAAGTGGGGTACTCCCAGGAGCCAATGGAGACCATGACAGGTGTTGGCTTCGTGGGCCCTGACCCAAGTTCAATGTTAGTCAGCCAAGCAAATCCCTACAGTACTGGCTCTTTTGGCATCAACCCGCGGAGCATGGACCAAAGTCTCCCCCAAAGTAGAATGGGGGGATGCAGGAACCAAGTTTTCGCACCTTGAGATGGTCATGATGTCGATCTACACTTCCTGATCCTGCCTTCGTGCAGATCGATAAGCCTTTAGGGCTTATCGATGTTGCTTCTCTTCCGTCCTTCAATATCTCCGCGAAGGTATCCAACTAATTTTCATGCAGCCCTAATCAGAGGTCCAGTCACTTACACACCCTTGTGGCTACATTGCTGTATAAGTTCCCAAGTTATCTTAAACGTTACCTAATCTACCATGCATTTACAGTTATCTTTGTGTAAACTTATATTCTTACTGACGTTCAATTAATAGATATAATCAAATATATTCACACATCAAATAAGCATTATAATGTAAACCTAGATCATAACATAATATAATCAGATGCATTAACGGAGACAAAATACACAATGATTTGCAGAATACTTCTCTTTATTTATATCTCAAGTTCAGTACAGAATTTACCCACCCCGCGCACATAGCTGTAGGGGTTCACGAATTAAGCTATGGAATTCCACCCTAAGCCTCTTCACACTCAGCTGTAGATCCTCTACCTACGCTAAGACCCGAGAACACTTAGAACTTCTTACCCACAAACTCTTTCTACTATTACTTCTTCTACCTAACTACCTTAGACTCTTCTAAGACTCCCTTTTTATACAATCCCATGGTCCATGGACAATGGGTAGATCTTTACAGCCGACATGAGACATTACAAAACAAGGGCGGACAAACCTTTATGACTCTTGACATCTTCATGCTCCGTGACCACAAAATGCGGAGACTTTACATCTTTATTACAAAATTTGGGCTTTTTACCCCAAAACATGGGCTTTTAGCCCCAAAACTGACTCTTGGGGGAACCTGTTCCCAACAACATCCACAATAACTCCCTCAAAAGATGTTGTGGATCTATCTGTAAGATGCAGCACTGTAGTGGTCTTCCTTAAAGCCCCTTGGAGATTGAGATTCAACTTGGTTTCCCTGGTAATCACATTGATGCAGCCCCAAGATCAATCAAGGTATTAGGGACCATAATGCCATCAATGTGCACATCCACTACTTGGATACCAAGATCCAAGTACTTTGGGAAGATTACTATTCCAAGCATCAAATCAAATAGTTTTCCAACAACATTGATGGTGGGGGTATCTCTTCTTCTTCTCCCACGAATTTTGAAACATTTCTCCTTAATAATATTGTTGTAAATGGAAACATATTTGATGGCTTGGAGAAGGGGTATATTGACACACAAGTTCTTCAATTCTCTAAGAAGTTCAACCTCTTCTAGGGTGTGCTGGTTAGGGTGGACAAACCTTTCAGGATAAGGAGGTTCATTGGCTTGAGGGGAACTCCATTCCTTCTCTTATTCAAGCTCTTAAGGTGGAGAAGGTGTTTGATTATCTGGGAGTACCCTCCCAGACTGAAGGTTGATCTCTTGGATTTCCACAACATAAGTAGGATAGGCTACTTCCCCATTATAAACTTGATGTTTGCTTATTATTCAGGTTCAGATTAGATTGAGCAGGCATTTTACATTTCTTAGGTGGGGTATGGTGAGGGATTTGTGGTTGAGATTAAGGTGGAGACAATAGAGCAAGACGTTGGGTTGTCTAAGGACTCCACCTTTGTGAGGTGTTTCCTCGTTGGGAAGATTGAGGTAGATATGGATGGAAGGAAGGGTGAATAGGCTGAGGAGGATATTGAGAATTATAAGGCCAAGTAGGTGTGGGCCATGATGGATGAGTGGAAAGGTACCAAGGCTGGAAAGGTGCATTTTGAGTTGGATTGTAATGAGGATAATGTGCACCTTGCATGCCTTATTGATATGGTCGAGGACCTTGAGGCCTTCTTTGGTTAATAAAACAAAGTTTCTCTGACCCACCTTTTCCCCATCCTTGGTATGTTGGGTTGTGTTATATTCTTTCCACATAGTTAACAGGGGGTTTGAGGGGTACCTGTAACCCCACTTTATGGGGTTCGGGGCAGCGCCCCGGAAAATTTTGGTTTTGGACCCTATGTTAGGTTGGGCGACCCACCTATGGTTTTTGCATGATTTTCGCACATGTTTTTTGACGCGATGGGTTTTCGGTCCATGGTTTTGGACCGATGGTTTTTTTTTTCCATGGTATTGGACGTGATGGTTTTTCGGTCCATGGTATTGGATGCTTCAGCATGTATAAATATGTATTGTAACATTGAAAGGAACATAATGAAAAATCAAGTTGGTAGTCTGGGTTTTGAGATCTAGTGGAAATCTCTATGTATATGTGTTTTATGTGTTATGTTCTCGCATTGTTTATTTTATGTGTTTTAGAATTTGTATGTAGGTAATTTCTATACAGGGTTAAAACCTACATTTGGTATCAGAGCAGTTTTGGCTTCAAGGGGATACCTTTGTTGCTGAGGGGTTTCGCTCGAGCCTATGGTAGACCCTGTTCAGTGGAGATCTGCGAGATCGATTCTAGTGGTGAAAGAAGATGGCAAGCAGTGGAAAGATAGAGATCAAGAAATTTAATGGTCAGAGTTTTGAGTTGTGGAACTCAAGATGGAGGATCTGTTGGTGGATAAAGATCAGTGGATCACGGTAGATCTAGGTACTAAACCAATGGGAGTGTCCGATAAAGAATGGAAGAAGTTGGATTAGAAGGAAAAGAGCATAGTACAATTGTGTGTCTTAGATTCAGTATTGCTGAATGTATCAGGGGAAGCTACGACAAAGGATCTGTGGGACAAGTTAGGGACTTTGTACCAATCTAAGTCTCTGGTGAATAAACTATTCCTGTGGAAAACGCTGTATAACCTAAGGATGAAAGATGGAGACTCGGTGACAGAGCATCTGAATGCGTTTAATACTGTGGTAAGTCAGTTATTATCTGTTGATATTAAAATTTCAGATGAAGATAAGTGCATCAGTTTGTTGTGTTCTCTACCAGATTCGTGGGATAGTCTGGTTATTGCAATAGGTAGCAATGCAACTGCTTTGCAGTTTGATGAAATAGTCTCAGCCTTGCTGACGGAGGAGATGAGACGGAAAAATATGGACAACCAGAATGGTGATGCCTTGTCTGTACGAGGACGATCCCAAAACAGAAACAAAAATAAGTCATCGAGTGGGAGATCTAAATCTAGAGGGAGATCTAAATCTCCAGGAAAACCTACAAAGGTGGTGTGCTGGAAATGCGGAAAGGAAGGGCACTTCAGAAGGGAGTGTAAATCTAAAGCTCCTGATAAAGGAAAGGGATCTGATGATGCTCCTTCTGCAGAGGCGAAAACCACCTCAGATGAAGGTGGGGATGTGTACTTGGCTTCTTCAAGTACACATGTAGATCATGAGGCATGGTTAATTGACTCAGGTGCATCCTTTCACTTCACTCCCCATAGAGAGTGGTTCTGCGAGTATGAGAAATACGATGGTGGTGATGTCTTCTTAGGAGATGATAGGAAGGCTAGGATCATTGGTCGTGGAAAAGTAAAGTTGAAGTTGCAAGGTGGAAGGGTTAGAACCCTTCCGAGTGTTCTACATATTCCTGCGTTGGCCAGAAATCTGATTTTTGTAAGCAAGTTGAATGATGCAGGTGTAAAGGCAGTGTTCGAGAAGGATACCTACAAGATGGTTTGAGGAGAACTGGTATTGATGCGGGGAGTTCGGATTGGAACTCTGTACAAGCTGCAAGGTAGCACTGTTGTTGATCGGTGCAATAGTTCTATGGTTCCTGAAAATGGAGCAGAAAAATCTAGTGGTCTCTGGAGAGAAGACCATGCTGTGGCATCAAAGGCTTGGACATATTGGAGAGAAGGGCCTTCGAATACTTCATGGTAAAGGTATGGTAGAAGGTATGAGTAATAGCTCTCTGGATTTTGATTTCTGTGAAAAATTTGTATATGGGAAGCAGAATCGGGTGAGTTTCCCCTCTGGTGGTAAGAGGACGAAATAAATATTAGAGCTTGTGCACA
>APFE031395399.1:0-27000 GCA_000404065.3 Pinus taeda
TTAAATTTTCGTATAATTAAATTTTATTATTTAAATAATCAATTTTCATATCAATCGGTAAACAATAGCGAAATTATTAAAAGACTAAAACAATAATCTAACAAATAACTAATTGATATTAACAATTATAATCCCTAAGCCTTAGCTAAATTGTTAGTGACTTCAAACATTAAAGCTATTTTTTTATTGAAAGGTCACGAGTTCAATTCTCTTGACATTTTCAAGGTCAAGCTCAGTGGTTGGTGGTCACTAATCTATGGGGTTCACGGGTCACTAATCTATGGGGTTCGTGAACCGCATAGAAACGAAATATTTTTAGATTATAGGTGGACTTTGAATTAGGTAATTAGTTACACATATATTCATTACTTAATTATATAACATATGTGTGGACCTTTAACTCACTCAAGTTGATTTGATTAAAATACAAAATTTAGAAGTGATAAATTATAGAAAAATTAAATTTATAATCGTTTGAAACAATTTTTAGTGCACCGAGAGAGACACTCTACAACCTAGTAGGGTAGATGTGTGGGTATTAGATGTGGATAGGGATGATGTGTAGGCATTAGATGTGGATAGGGGAGATGTGTAGGCATGAAATATGAAACGTGAGATGTTACAACCCAGTATAAGGTAGATGTGTGGGTATTAGATGTGGATATGGTAAATGTGTAAGCATTAGATGTGTATAGGGTAGATGTGGGGGCGTGAGATATGAGATATGAGATGTGAGATGTTAGTTGTGAGATATCAGATGTTAGATATTTTTTAAATTCAATTTTTTTATATTGTAATTTTGTTTTTTATTAATAAAATTAGGAACAAGTTTTTAGATAAAAGAAAATATAATATACATACCACATTAAATATATAATATATCAATAATACTTATAAATTAACATCTAATTTACCATATAAATTAAAATAATGATTTCATAACCATCTTTAACTTTAATTAATAAGCTAATAAAAATTCAATATTGAGATGTTAGATGTGAGATATGAGATGTTAGATATTTTTTAAATTCAAATTTTTTATAGTGTAATTTTGTTTTTATTAATAAAATTAGGAACAAGTTTTTAGATAAAAGAAAATATAATATACATACCACATTAAATATATAATATATCAATAATACTTATAAATTAACATCTAATTTACCATATAAATTAAAATAATGATTTCATAACCATCTTTAACTTCAATTTTTTATTTTTTTTTGCTGAAGCAAGTATGGATCCTTCTATATCATTGAGTCAAAAAATAGTGTACAGTATATGCAAACGTCCACCGGACACCAAAGAACCAGAAAAGAAATAAAGCTTAAGCCTCCAAGGGCTACACCGTACAGCTTTACATCTCAAAAATCGAGCCTTAGAAATAACTAACATGACTAAAGACTAACCAACGGAAAGCCCGCGAACTTTCGCGCAGCCTCCCTCCGATAAACCCAAACCCAATGAACTGACCCATGAAATCAAGAAGATCGACGACTGAGGAGAAAGACGCAAAGCTAATGAGCCCGAAGTATGTATAACGGTCATGCCCCACCAAGATGCTCTGTCCCGGTCAACCGTTGATTCACTACCACCAAATCCAACGGATGAGATAGATTTCACTAAGGACAAGAAGGCGCTGAGATAATCTGCGATGGAGGGTGGTTTTCTGAACCCCCTCCTACCATGCGTCGCAGGATGAATGGAATCGCTGCTAAAACGCCAAAACCCATACCACTCTGAGGGCAGCGCGATTAGTCGAAAACCGCCTGGGAGGTGGTTTTGCAATCTGGACCCCGAAATCTGAAACCACCCATTGTTGAATGACCTGGTTCCTCCTGTAAAAGTAAAACTTCCTCGCCTTTGTTTGGGATGTTGTAAGGGTGAGAGTGTTCCATCGACCCAAGACTTATGGGAATCAACTAAGAACTTCATCATGCTTACTCCTCGAGTCTGGGCGACCAGACATGGTTCTCTTCTCTTTAGCAAAATTTGCCGAAAATGAAGACACATACAGGGGAAAATCAAATCGAGCTAGTCTCCATGGTTTTGAGTCTAAACACTTCCTTATCTTCTTCAGCCTGTTCGCAGCATAGAGCTCTCAGTCTGCTTGGACTCAACTCCTGCCACTTTATCGACTCATTATTCTCTGTGCAGTTGACACCCTGGTTGGCCAGAAGATCCGCCAGCTTATTTTCCTTTCTGCAAACATGGTGGAAAGTAACAGTGTGCAAGCCCTGAAGATGGCTATGAATTCTTTGGAAGACCCGAATTAATTTCCAACACTAAGAGACTTTGTCCGGCGCAGTTTCAATATGTATTTTTTGCACTGAGTTGATAATTAACTCTGAATCTGCCTCTATCATGACATTTAGATAGTTATCCTGCTTCAGTAAATCCAGGCATTGTTCCATAACCATTAATTCAGCCATATTGTTGGTGGCTGTATGTAGGTGGCAATGGAAGATGAAAACCATACTTCCCTCTGCATTTCTGAGGACACCTCTGTACCCTGCAGTACCCGGGTTCCCTTTTGAAGCCCCATCAATGTTTTATTTTAAATAGCCTTCCGGAGGAGGATGCCAAAAATCCTTCTCTGTATCCGAAGAAATGATCTCCCTGACAAGGCCTGAGAGGGTGAGCCCCAGCATCCCCAGCTGCCTGAGAATATTTAAATCTGCTTCTGAGGGGGAATTTTTAGGGAGGTTATGAACAGTGGTTCCCACAGTCTCCTTGAGCTATTTCAGGATTATCTCCAGCAGGTGTTGTGGGGGCTTTTTTTCCTCCTTAAAAATTCTTTTGTTCCTTTCCTTCCAAACGTTCCATATGATGAAGCTTGGTGTAAGAGCCCACGCTGAGTTAAGAATTTCATTATCCGAAAATTTTTTCCTCCAGTTGATGAGGGTACTAATGATGCTTCCTCTGCCTCTATCAAATTGTTGAAAGATTGAAGCAAATAAGTCCCATAACCAGGATGTGAAAATGCAGTTGTTGAGTAAATGTTCCAAGGTTTCTTCTTGAGCTTCACAGAGTAGGCATCTTGAAGGCCCCTGAACACCTCTCTTCCTAATGTTATCCCAAATCAGAATTTTCTTGTGATAAACCACCCACATGAAGAGTTTGATTTTCATCCACCCTTGATGCTTCCAAAGGTTTAGCTAGATTTTTTCCGGAACCAGGGGTTCCAGCTCAAGGAGAATGCTTTTTGCTTCCTTAAGATTAAAGTTTCCCTCGTTGTTGTTTCCCCATATCAATTGGTCATGTCCCGCTGCCACCAAGATCTTCCTTTGCTCTATTATTTTCCTGATCTCCTCTACTTTAGTTTTCAGGAGATTGTTATTTCTGCAATCTATGTTTTTCCAGATTCTCCACTTATCCATAAGATGAGAATGTATCCAGAAATCCTTAACCTTTGTTAAACCTTGGGAATCTGACTCCTATTTAAGATCAAGGAAGTCTTCTTTTTTCAGAATTGATTCTTGTTGCCACTTATCTTCCCAGAAAAGAGCAAGATTTCCTTCTCTGATTTCCCAGAAGCTATTCTCTTGTACTAGTCTTCTATTCTCCCAGGCTTTGTTCCAAATATAAGAACCCTTTATATTTCCTAAGATTCTTATAAGATCACTGTTCTACCAGGAA
Organism: Pinus taeda; assembly: GCA_000404065.3. Classification (NCBI taxonomy): domain Eukaryota; kingdom Viridiplantae; phylum Streptophyta; class Pinopsida; order Pinales; family Pinaceae; genus Pinus; species Pinus taeda. The sequence goes on from APFE031395399.1 coordinate 3,640, forward strand.
CTAGCATATTTTTCTTTCCAGATATTTTCCCATTGAGTCTCTAGATGCTAGACCCAACGCCACCAAAGTTTGGCCCCTAGAGCCTTACTGAGAATCTCTTGATCATCCAATCCTAGCCCTCCATGGTTCTTGGGCTTACAAATTTTATCCCAAGACACCAAGACCCATTTCCTCTTAGTCTCTTCTCTGCCCCAAAGGAAGTTTCTTTGAATATTTCTAAATTGCTGAAGGACCCCTTTTGGAGCTGGGAGGGCTGATAACATGAAAATCGGGATTACTTGAAGCACTGCTTTTGTAAGAACTAACCTGCCAACAAGGTTTAAAGATCTGATGGTCCATTTACTGACTTTGTCTTGCAACTTGTTGATCAAAGGTTCCCATATACTTTTGAGCATTGGTTTAGCAGTTAGAGGGACTCCTAAATATTTTGAAGGAAGGGAATCCCTTTGAAAGCCAAGAATTCTAGAGATGTTTTTCTGAATAGCAATATTGGTATTGAAGAAGAAGATTTTAGATCTAGAGAGATTAACTTCCATACCTAAATCCAAGGCAAAAAGATTCAGAATTTTTTTGTAGTTTGAAGCTTCTTGGACTGTGGGGAGTCCCTGTAGCATGGTATCATCTACAAATTGTTGGTGAGTCAGGGCCTGCCCCTTATCAGTAAGCTGTAGACCTTTAATTTTTCCTGAAGATTTCGCCTACTTTATAGCTCTCCCCAGTCCTTCCATCATGATGATAAAAAGAAAGGGCGAGAGCGGGTCACCCTGTCTGAGGCCTCTTGAGGGACTGAAATCTTTGAGGGAGAGCCATTGACCAATATAGAAAAACTGGAGGAGGTCACCAGTGCCATTACCCATCTGACCCAGATATGATCAAATCCAAATGCAATCAGTATTTTCTTAAGGTAGACCCAATTTACCTTGTCATAAGCTTTGGCGATATCTAATTGCATGATCATACCCGCCTTCTTCTTGCTAGTTAAAGAGTGCACCACTTCTTGCGCTTGAATGACATTATCCAGAATTTGTCTGCCTTCCACATAACCTGATTACTCCCCTGAAACCAGGACCGGAAGCAAAGGTTTGAGTCTGTTAGCCACAATCTTGGATATAATCTTATAGATTACGTTGCATAGGGCTATGGGTCTGTATTTATCTGGTGTATGAGCAATCTCCTATTTGGGGATCAGAGCGATGAAGGATGTATTGAGGGCTTTCAGAATGGTTTTGTTTGACCTGGAATCCTCCACAACATTCAAAATGTCCTGCTTAACAATATTCCAGCAAGCTTTGAAAAAGTCAACATTGAAACCGTCTGGGCCCGGTGCTTTGCCATTCTACATGTCTTAGAGGACATCACTTAGCTCCCCTTCCGTTACTGGTCTATTAAGGTTGAAGTTGTCCTCTCTGGATACCAGTTTCGATACATTACTAGTTATTTCCCTGATGGATTGCTCTCTATCTGAATTGTTTTCCTGTGTTATACCTTGGAAGTGGTGTACTAACACAGCTTCTATAGCTTTATGGGAGATCTGAAGTTCCCCTACTTCATTTTTGGTCGAAGAGATGTTGTTGTGAGCTCTATTGGCCATGGTGGTTCTATGAAAAAACTTAGTGTCGCGCTCTCCTTCTTTTAGCCATTGAACTCTGGACTTTTCTCTCCAAAATATTTCCTCTTGTTTACATAGATTCTCCCATTCTTGATAATGTTTATCCATTTGATCACTGATATCTTTATCAAAGCCTTCCTTGATAAGAGCTTGGTTGAGAACCAGCATTTTGTTTTCAACTACTCTCTTTTCTTCAAAAATATTACCAAAAGCTTTCTTGTTCCATTCCTTAAGCCAGGGTTTGATGTGCCTTAATATTTTGTGAAGAAGATACATTCTGGTCCCCTGAATCTGCAAGTCTTCTTACCACCATTTCTCAATGTTGCTTGTGAAGTCTAGGTGTGATAGCCAAATATTTTCAAATTTGAAAGGTTTGTTCCTAGGAGTGCCTATACCCTTGATTTCCAATTGAATTAGCCAATGGTCTAAGCCTCCAAAGGGAAGAACTCACACTGTTACCTCTTTACCATTCAGCATAAGATTCTCAGAGATGAAGAATCTGTCTAGCTTTGAGGCAATAAGGGCATCACGTCCCCTCCTGTTATTCCAAGTAAAGAGGCTCGTATTCCAATTAGTGTCAACCAAATTTATACTGTCAGAAAAGGTTTGGAAAGCCATGAAGTCTTTACTTAGAGCTCTTGTTCCTCCTTTTTTCTCTGAAAGGGTTTTAATCATGTTGAAATCCCCTCCCATGATCCAGGGTATATCTGCATGTTTGTCCCTGAGATCCACCAGAGTATCTAGAAACCTAAGTTTGTCATCTATTCTCTGAGGACCATAAACATTTGTGACCAGAAAGGTGTCCCTTTCTCCTACCAGTTGAATAACAACCGATAAGTAATTTTTGGAAGCCTTAGCATCCAAAATGCCTATTTTGTGGGGATTCCATAGAGTGAGTATGCCCCCTGCTGTATTCATTGCTTTTAATTCTAGAAACTCATAGCTGCTAAGCCATTTGTTGTGGATTTGTCTTACCTTTTGAATGGAACATTTCGTTTCTTGGATGAACATTATATCCGACGTTTCTTGTTTCATTTTGTTACTAAGCAGTCTCTGCTTTCTCTTACTCCCTAGACCTCTAATATTCCAAGATGTCAACTTCATTATAACAAATTTGTAAAGGAGTAGCTGGCTAGATCTTTCATCTTACTTGAATCAATCATTATCTTTCCACACTCCATCAAGAGTTCATTTTGCTTTTTCCTACCTCTTTTCTTGCCTGGGTTTCTAGTAGTTAGTCCCAGCGTAGTTTTCATCGTTTTCACCCCTCCGTTGTCCTGCTTATCTATATTGTTCCCTTGCTCTAGCTTCCTAGTCTGCGTTTTCCATAGATACTGCTGTTGTATTCTGTTGAGTTCTTCTTGAGGTAGTGAATCCACTCCCCCCGTAGTTCCCTGCCTCAAGAATCCTTCTAGGTCTAGGTTTTCTTTGTTGAGGATTTCTAGTAGTTCATGGTCCTCTGGGTTCGTATCATTCTGGGTCATTTCCTGATCCATTTCTTGATCCGTATCACTCATAGTGGCTTCTTTCTGGTACTCATTATTTTGTGTTTGTTCCAGGTTTTTTAATTCTCCTTGTCTACAAAACTCCCTTCCATTGCTTGATCTTCTTTATTAATCTCTTCCTCTTCCTGGAGCACCTGAAAATTGTTCTACCTGACCTGTCGTCCTTTGCACTACTGATTTTTTGGTCCTAATTTACTTCCTTTACTTCAATTAACCACTTTTTCGAAGCTATCTGATTCTTTCATTGTGTTGATTCTACTTTTGTTTATTTCTTTGTTGAGCGGACAGTCTCTGAAAAGATGTCCATGTTCATGGCATTTGTGACATCTGAATGGAATGTGCTGATAATCTACTGTTTGCACCCATTCTTCATCAATAACTTCCAAGATTATTTCCTCCGGTAGAGCTCCTGATATATCCATTTCCACACATATTCTAGCAAAGGAAGTATATTTTCCCCTTCTAGTGGCTTCAGAGGCTTTAACATATCAACCTAATTTATTACCTATGGCCGCTAACGATTCATTTTGCCAGTAATCAAGAGGTAGAGAATAGAGCCTTACCTAGACCAGTACTAAAGTAAACGTTTCCTTTTCTGGAACAAAGTTCATCATCCATGGTCTCATGTAGAGCCCCATAGCAGCAAAGAAGTAAGGCCCTCCTTCAAATATTCTGTCCTTGTCTTCAATATTAGTGAACACCACTGTAAAGAAACCCTTAGACCCGAGATGAAGATCTATGCTTCCTTTAGGTTTCTAGTGTTATTTAATCCATGACTGTAAAGCTTTTTCAGTGGGCCATAGTCCCATGAACTTACAGATGATGGCATATGTCCCCATGTGCTCCCTGTGTGCCTGCAGCTCTGGATTATTTAAAATAACCCTGGGAGTTATGTCTGCTTTTGGTTTGTAGGGTCCCTTGCTTTTTTTGTCTTTAGTTTCCTATTTTTTGTCTTCTACCCCTTTGTCTTTTGTGCCATATTGATCCTTTTCTATTGGTTCTTCTGTTTCCTCTTCCGTAATTCTTTTTCCTTCCACCCCCGTTTCCCTAGCATTTTCTAGAGGCTTCTTGCCTCTCCTAGCCATGGCCTCCTTGTAGGAGGGAGTGGAGCCCCCTCCTCTACCACCCTTCATAGGGCTCTCTAACTGCCCCTGACTATGCTAAACGTTGTTCGCCCTCTGCTATTCACCCCGATGAGATTATCAGATTTTCAACAGAAGACTATCTTAATTCCATCTTTAACTTTAATTAATAAGCTAATAAAAATTCAATATTTACAGTATAACATATTTGTAATCATGAATATTTTCCACGGATATTATTAACTTCCAAATAGGCTTTTTTACAATACCATGGGCCAATACCCAGAAGAGAAAGATAGAGAGATGGAGGGAGAGAGCAAGAAAAGGGAAGAAAATCATAATATCATGGGCTAATACCGTGGGCCATCTAGGCAGAGAAAGATAGAGAGACGTAGGGAGAGAGGAAGAAAAGGGAAGAAAATCATAATACCATGGGCTAATACCATGGGCCATCTAGGCTTTTGATTACTGTGTTCTGTTCTGGATCTAGGATTTTAATTATTTTTTTATAATACCATGACTTATCAATACCACATACTCAAAAATCATAACTTATTTCAAAATCAAAATGTTTTATAAATACTTTATTTTAAGTTATAAGAAGAATTTCGGCGTAAATCACATATAGAAAGACCTTTGTCAACGCGTTTCGAACCAACTAGTGTGGTTCATCGTTAGGACAAGTTGAAGAAACAGATCCAGTCCAACAAGTTAAATAGTCTGAGCAGAGACTCCAACGGCTAACAAGATAAACGGCTAATTTTTTACTTGAGGCCTAGGTCAAATTTTCATAAATTAATTAATATTATTATTATTCTTACAATTATTATTATTATTAATATTTGTTATTATATTGTATGAACAGATAAATTAGGTAAGAATAGTTATGTTAGTTTCTATTTTTAATAATTCATATAATATTATATATATATATATATATATATATATATTATTATATATATATTATATTATATAATAATAGTGACCAAACTGTTAAAGAATAGTTTAAAAAGTTAATTAATTTTTATTAATTTATTATAATTCCATTATTGTTAATATTATTTACTATTCTTATAAAAATAAAATGTAATGGTTAGTTTATTATAAATAATATTATTTTATTTAAATTTATATATAGATAATAGATATATTATATAATATATATTATATATATATTATATATATCTTATATATAATATATATATTATATTTAATATAGTAGGTCATTAAGAGAAAAGCTTAGATTTAAAAGTTAATTTAACTTGGATTAATAAAATATTATCATCCCTTAAAAATAAAATAACATAAATAAAAGCTAATAATAATACAAAAAATTATTAAAAATATATTGCTAAGATTATATTTTTTATATATTATATATATTATATAATATTATATATATATATTATAGTATAATATATAGAAAACCAACAGGGAAGAGCGACTAGAAAAAAAAAAAAAGGAGAAGGACCCAAATATCAAGGAGGAAAAGGAAGAAAGGAGGCGGGGGGAGGGGAAGAAACACTAAGACGAAAGGGCAGGGATCCAACATCTACTGATCTTCCAACCATCATCTCTGTTGAGATTGTTAGGCCTTCTTTCAATTTCAATAGCTTCCCTAAATTTACGATGATGGAACTAAGTAACTCTAGCAACAACCTTGGCCTCCTCTATGCAGACCTGATGCTTGGTCTTATCCACATGCTCTGCTAATGCTGAAGACCTGGTTCTCCCATGTCTCAGGTCAGCTGCATGTTTGCTAATTCTCTGTTGGATGGAGCGCCCTGTTTCCCCAATATAGGAAGTCCCACAAGAACAAGGGATCAAATAAACACCCTTCATGTCCTTGGGGTTAATAGGATATTTTACCGATCTGAGGGAATTACGAATGGTGCTGAGGGGCCTGAAGGTTGAGGGAATATCAAACCTCCTCAGAATCCGAGCAATTAATTTAATTTTATAAAAAAATTAATTAAATTTAAAAAAAGGGTTATAATTAATTTTGAGGCATATCTAAACCCTCTATCCTCACGACTACTAAAAATATTCCCACAAGATTAAATCAAGGTTTTAATAAGTTAAAAATGAGAATACTTTTATATATACATATTTGAAATTTATATAATATAAATAATATTATAAAGAACAAAGATAGATGCATCTTAACCAAGGATCTAAGGAAGAGAGACAACAAAGTGACTAACAATGATAGAGGAAATATAGTGCATGATTATTTTAAGATTTTTACTATTGTATTTCATTTGACATGATTGATCCAAAACATAGGTTTATTATTTTACTACTAATTATGTTTTATTTTATTTAGATACTTTTTTTTTTGTATGCTTGGTAGGACTACATCTTCATCATGTCTAACTTCTCGCCCCAGGGGGATAGCAGAAGATTTGAACCCAAGGCATCTGGTTCAGTGAGACGTCATTTCCACGGCCAGTGCCAATTGAGCTACCCCAAGCAGACTATTTAGATACTTTCATAAATACAATACAATGGGATCATATTTAAGAGAGAGAGAGTGAGATGGAGGGGGAATAGAGTGGGGGAGAGAGACATAGAGGTGGGAGAGACAGGGAGAGAGAGGAAGGATGAGAGAGAGGAAATTTGTTTTCAATAAGGTCATCTCCTAGACTGGGAAATTTGTTTTCTTTCTGATTCACTCTCAAAGTAAGGGGAAGGACATAGCCATGTCCATGGCCCCCGAGAAGGGTTCCTCCAAGCAGAAGAAGCAGGTGGATGCAGTCGTGGAAGAATACAGGGACATCTTCTCCTCCCCCACAGGGGTATCCTTGCATTGTCAGGTCAAGCATCCAATCGATCTGACTCCCGGAGCACCTCTGCCCAACGGGCTAATATATCGCCGCTCCATTTTGGAGAATGAAGAGATCAAGAATAAAATCCAAGAGTTGTTGCAAAAATGGCACATCTGATCAAGTTCCTCGCCTTGTGGGAGCCCGATTATATTAGTACAGAAGAAGAATGGAACTTAGAGGCTCCGCATTGATTATCGGGCATTAAACAAAATTGTTGTTAGGAACAAGTATCCAATCCCATGGATTGATGACCTATTGGACCAACTCAAGGGGGCCAAGTATTTCAGCAAGATCGATCTAAAGTTTGGTTGTCACCAAGTTCCAATAGAGCCCACAGATGTATGGAAGACTGCCTTTAAATCCAAGGAAGGCCTTTTGAATTTTTGGTTATTCCCTTCAGGTTGACAAATGCCCTCACTACTTTCATGAGGCTAATGGATGACATCTTGCGGCCCTTAACCAACTCGTTTATGGTGGTTTATCTAGATGACATCCTCATCTTCAGCAAGAGTTGGGAAGAACACTTGCAACGCATTTGGCAGGTCCTTCAAACCCTTCAACAACACAAATTGTGTGACAACTTAGAGAAATGCACCTTTGGAATGAGACAGGTCCAATACTTGGGGTACATCATAGATGAGCGTGGTGTGCATGTGGACCCGACCAAGATCCAAGTCATTTGGGATTGGCCAGCGGCGACCACTAACGGAGCTTCGCAGCTTTTGGGGCCTTGCAATTTTTTATCGGAGGTTTGTGTTGGGATTCTCCCATATCACTTGGCCTTTTAGTTTGATTACTAAGGGTGAGGTGAAAGCAAAGTTTTCTTGGTCTGAGTCCCAATAAAAGGCATTCGTTGAGTTGAAGCACCAACTCTACTCTGCATCGATACTCACATTGCCAGACCTACAACAACCATTTGAAATCGAGACAAACACCTTAGACTATGCTATTGGTGCAGTCCTCACCCAACATGGGCATCTAGTGGCCTATCATAGTGCGACACTTTCCTACACAATTCGTAAGTACCCCACCTATGATAAAGAAAAGTATTCCATCGTGCAAGATTTCCAACAGTGGAAGCACTACATTCTGGGGAAGGAGATGGTCATCCACATCGATCACTGCCCTCTTCAGTTTATGCAGACACAGGGGAAGTTGCAGAGAAATCACCATCAGAAGGGGTATACATATCTATAACAATTCCACTTGAACATTGAATACAATAAGGGCAACACCAATCATGTTGCAGACTACCTCAGTCGGTCCCCAGTTGCAACACTGGTTACTATTCTCAACTCTTGCGGTCACAAGACCTCTGGATGGTAGCATATATCCAAAAATGATCCATAGTTCACCTCCACATACCATATTCTAGTATATGGGAAGCAAGTTCCTGATTTTCGCCTCCAAGATGCATTATTACTAGGCCACATTTGTGTTCCTTCAAGTGAGTGTGCCAAAATGATTTGGGAGGCGCACTACAGTCGGATTGCAGGACACTTTGGGTGGAGAAAATTGTGGCTTTACTACAAAATTACTTCTATTGGCCCAAAATCCAACTGGATGTTGGGAAATATATCAGATCCTGCACTGCTTATGCCATCGCTAAGTCATCCATCAAGAAGCAAGACCTGTACACTCATTTACCTACTCCCAGCCATCTCTGGGAATCCATATCCATGGTTAATATGTTTGGCCTCCCTTCTACCAAACATGGTTATGACTGAATATTTGTGGTCGTGGATAGATTTTCTAAGATGGCTATATTGGCAGTCTGTAAGAAGAATATCACTACAGAGGACACTGCCAAACTCTTCTTTGAACAAGTATGGGTACATTTTGGGATCCTGCAGACCATTATATCATATCACGATAACAAGTTCTTGAGCACATTATGGTCAAGCCTTTGGACACTATTGGACACCAAACTCACCAAGTATACTGCCTTCCATCCCGGGACAGAGGTCGTCAATAGGATGATAGTGCACATACTCTACATGTACAACTACAAGCATCCTTGAACCTGGGATGAGATTCTTCCATATGTGCAACACATTTATAATAGAGATCTCCATAGCTTGACTAGTTGCATTCCCTTTCAAGTGGGTCTAGGGTTTCAACCATTGTGTCTTATTTATGTTTCCATGTCGCATGCGACTACATAGATAGAATCCACACATGTATGGTTTGGGGCTGATAAAGCGACCATATTTATTGAACGCACTCAACACATCCTCCAGCAAGTTCACTAAATCCCAGAGAAGTCAAATTCCAATTACAAGCATTGACATGATCAACATTGGGTGCCACACAAGTTTCAAGTGGGCGACAAATTTTGGTTGCATTTGAAGAAAGAACGCCTTACTGGACCCCATTAGAAGATCAGACCACTCTGATATGGTCCTTACACCATTACCAAGGTTGTAGGAGGCAATGCTTTTGAGCTCAACATTCCTCCATTCCTTGGCCTACACCTAGTGTTCAATGAGGACTGCTTTCAACCATACTTCCCACCATTACTGGACACATCACACATTGCAGAATAGCTCACACCAATAGAGTTAAACCTAGACTACATGGAATAGGACACAATTGATCGAATTATGGACACACAGGTCAAGAACACTTGCCATCAAAAGATCTAACTATTTCGGGTTGTCAAAGTTGGCCAACTCTTGCACCAAGGCAAGTGACTCACCAGGGACGAAGTTTAGTAAAAGTTTCCCCATCTTATGGAGGCGCTCAACACAATGGGGACCATTGCTTCCTAAGGGGGGAGGACTGATCTGGGTGGATGTTGAGGGCCACCTGCCTATTCCACTTGGACCCCCACCATTGTCTCTTTCAGTTTTTCAGTTTCCTTATGTGTATCACAATTTACTATTTTTGACAGTTTTTCGGGTCCTGAACTTCCAAAGCCATTTTGAGGCCCTAAACGACATTTTTTTTGGAAAACCAAGGCCAACATGGGTGCTAAAATGATGCTTTCCACTCAAAAGTTGTAGTCCTCGGATAGATCTTTCTAACGAGGTATTGTGTGCGTCAAACGGAGATCGTACGCCAAAGTTACGACCCCGTGAAGTTGATGTAGCAATTTACCCAAACGGGGTCCATAGTTTGGCACTTCATCTCTTAGGGTTAGGTTTTTAGATGTTTAGGGTTTTCCATTATTCTCAATAATAAATAGGCCTTTAAGCCTCATTGTAACAGATTTCAGAGGCATGTAGTTGCCACATCTCTTTACAGAGATAAGCTACCATCGCCCGAGCTAGTCTTATTTCCATTTTGTTTGTAAGCATATTTCAGTATTTGATATCAATGAAATGAATTTTTATTTATGTTTCATCTTTGTATTTATGGTTATATCCGTAATTTGTTGTGTTCCTATTTAAATTCATATAATACATTACTTTTTGCAACCTGTATTAGGTATTTTAATATATCTCTACATAATTGTCACACGACTTTATTGACGATTGATATGTTTTGTCATCAATTATGTGGTGAAGAGATATTTGGTTCTAAAAAACATGGAACCATTTGTTCTGAAAGACCAATTTCTTAAGTGATCGAAGACATACCTTTTTTAAGAGTATGCAACAATTGATTTTATACCTGTTGAAGAGGGTGGAACAATTTTTCATGTATAAAACTATTTGAAGGAGTTTAAGCTCCTAGTAGAATATAAGAAGGAGAGGTATCTGGAGATAACATTAGAGAGATCAAGGCGAATCCCTAATAGTGAAACTAGCCCTCATGAAATTGTTAAAGGTGCATATAGGGTTACTCACTAGAAAGATCATGCAAAATCTTACATTATATCAAAATCCTACTATGGATTTTTTAGTATTTGATTCACATGTAGATGTTGGGAGGTTATATGTGCAAACATGTTTTGAAACCTATTTCTCCATATCAAAAGGTAATGAAGAAACACTAGAGGATCTTATAAAGGAAGTAGTATTGGGCACACCTTCAGTAGATGAAGCCATCAATATACCCCATACCAGTGATGCCAATAAGGGAAATAACAATTCTCATTACTAAAGAGATAGGGACAATCTTGTAGTAAAAGGTGGTAATAACACTTGTTATCAAGACAATGATGATTATGATTTCATTATATGAGAGATACTAGAGAAGTCACAAGAATTCGCAAGAAGTCACAAGGTTTTCACTCAATAAACTTGTAACATAATGTGCACATTCAACAAATAATAAAGAATACCCTAATTTCACTAGGTATTGATAAATACCTCCCAAAATCCTTTTTTGAAACCCACCCCTCCCCCCATCCTTAGTACATCTTTCTAATAAAACAACCCCTTATTTTTACTAGAAACCCTTTCTTATGCCCCTTGATACCTATAAACCCCCTTGTTGGGCGTGGCCCAACTTGGTTCAGTTTTGGTCAAAGACTCTGCATTTTGAGGAGCAGAGTGTGCATAGTCCATGAAGTTCTATTTACCACGCAGATTCTAGGGGTTGTATGTATTGAAAGATATATCTTAGTAAAGAATAAGAAGTTTTGGTGAAGTCTTTTGTATTTGTATCGTTTATTTGTGTTCTATTTGTTTATGTGAACTAATTGCAAGTAACTGGTATGTTAGCATAATTGTTATTGTTTTGTAATGTGTTTATATTAAAAAAAATGTGACAAAGTCTGTAGATAGAATACACTGCGCAACAATATTATGAATCTTAGAATGATGATTAAAATACATAAAAACAAACTTAAGAGCCACTCCACGTAGTCCCTCAAGTTTGCAGAAACCTGGTTCCTGCAATCACCCATAGCCACCTCGAGTGAGACTTCGACCTGCTTGTGGGTCATTGTTGAAAGGGTTGGTATCTGAGGGTTTTGTTGGTGCGAAGTACAAGTCGAACCTGGGTCAAGCCCAACCGATCCAGCACCCCTAATACCCTTCAGTTCACCCCAATACCTACAATATATTTAACTTTAATTTTCACAATTTTAAAACACATTTTATGAATGAAAATAATAAAATATTGGTTAACAATGTGAAGGTCCCGTGCCAAAAATACATGTGATGGTTCCCATATGGTACCAATTCACCATTAAAAAATCTATATTGTAATAGGTTATGGGATTTACATATCAATTTTCATGTCTTATATTATTCATTTACTTTTAATATTTCATGCATTTCCAATAACAGGTTGTAGATGATCATGCACCATGAGAACACCATAGATGTTTAGAAATGGGGTTTTTAGATGGATTTTTCATTAAATTCAATGATAAATTTATAATGGATGTTGACTTCATCAAAGAATTAAAAGCATTCAATGGATCTATAAAATGAAAGAGAAATTGGTTTAGCCATAATTTTAGGCATCTCTGAAGGGGATGGTGATCTATAATCGAGGAATTAAATGTGAGTGTTTAAAATTATATGCCATATGAACTTCCTAAGTCTAACATGGGAGGAGAATGTTTCGGGAGGAGATTAGTTACATACATTCCAAATCAAGACAATTATGCATACTTTCCATTTGATTCAAAATGTTTTCCTAATGTAAAAATGTGGATCCTCTCCCATTCAATGCAATTCTAGTATGTATAATATGTAATGAAAAATTAGTTTTCCTTATTCAAAATTACTTCTAATGAAGGATAATATTAATTTAGATATTAATTAAATGATTGAAATGTTTAATTGATTTCCCAGAGTTCTGTAACAATTTCAATGAAGAAAATTGAATTTCTTAGAGTTTATGATTGTTGTGCATGCAACCCCATTCCTTCCCTTTTCTTGCCCTATTCATCTCTGGCATTCCCCTATTGAGTACATCTCAAGGAATGACAACCTTGTGGGCAAGGGCCATAGGCCCCTCCAACCACACTTTAGGCTTGATCCCTCCTGTGGGTCCTGATCTACATAAATCCAAGGTTTTTGACACCACCAAGCTAGATCTGGTGGAAAATCCTAGCCATGAGTAAAAAATGACCCATGTAGAAATCACATGGATCCTCATCTCCCCAACTAGGCTAAATGGTAATATCCAATTCGTGCATGACCATGCATTGATATGAAATTTTATCAGAATATGGCCAATGAAAAAAACACTCCTCCACTAGATCATAGTGCATGGATGCCAAAATCCCATTATGAGGTTAAACTTGGCTCAAAAGGGTTCTTCACTCTAATTTTATCTCGCATAGAAGATTTGAAGTTGTGTTGGATGGGTATCCTTACTTCTTTAACTCTCCTAGGTTGTACATGTGTTACTGGGTGGAATGCTTCAACCCTGAAAAATAATATTTTTGTTGGCATCCAGTCTGGATTAGCAATGTACTCTCTCCCTTACAAATATTGGGATCTAGAGACACTGAAGGAAACTGGTAACAAGTTGGGTGAATTTTTTTTTCCTTTCAGAACAAACAAAGCATGGCTTTTGTACCTCATATGCATGAATATGCATATACATGAATATGCATATACATGAATATCTATGGATACTTCCCTGAGGCAACATCATTGGAATCAGAAGAAACCTAGATTAAAAGCATGTTGCCTTCAGGTGTAGGAGATTCCACACACACGAACACTTATTCCACAATTTTGGTCTCAATGAACCTAAGAAAGACAGAAAAGAGATAGAGGAAAGGATGGATATGGTTTTACAAAAATCCCCTCTAAGAGGCGTTATAGCAAGACCAACACCTATGTTGCACCTAAGATACCAGTTTCGGGAAATAGATTTGAAATGATGATAGATCTATTGGAAGGACCAGGCATTCTAGAGTAAGAGAACATTCAAGAAGATCTAGTAGAAGGTGAAAGTGAGAAACCTTCAAAGGATCACAACCATAACAATGTCGAATCCTTTCTGAGAAGCATTTCTAAGATCTAGGATATAGATTAGACATAGGGTGTAACCATGAAAAAGGAGGATATAGAAGGGCTATATCTCATGGAAATTGAGGATATAAAAGGGTTAGATCTCATGGAAATTGAGGATGCATTCCATTGTAATGATTTGGAAGCAATCCCTCAAAAGCGGATTGATATTCTAGTGGTTGCGCTCCAAATATCCAAGGTCTCATGGAAGCTAAGAGTGCATAGTGTCATCACTAAGGAAGACAACAAAAATAACAAAGAAAAAAAAAAAAAAAAAATTGGTAGGAAATTGGCTCTCCAAAGAATTGATACACTAGGAAGGAAGTTGGTTGACTCAAGTCAATACAAACAAATATCATAGATCTATTCATCCCAGAAGATAATTCCCTCATGAAGTTAATATCATGGAATATAATGAGTTTGAATAACCTCTCTAACAATGTATTCTTGATTAGAATATTAAACAAGATCTTCCAACTATGTTATTAATTCAAGAAACCAAATGGTCTAGTCCATATTTTGAACTAATAATGTCATGTATTTAGAAAAGGGATAAATTCATAATTCTAGATGTTGAAAGAGTATCGACTGGCCTCGGTATAGCTTGGGACCTAACTTAGATCAACATTTCTTGCTTATCTTGAGAAACATTTATTTTTTCTATTTCTTCTCATCTATTAGGAACCTATCTGCATGGCTTTCTCTTCAATGTATATGGTCCCCAAAGTATAGCAAGAAAGAAGGAACTGCTCAAACATATTTACTCTCTCCAAATGAGAATTGACAACCACAAATGGATAATAGGAGGTAAATTCAACATGATCACTTCCCTGGGTGAAAAGAAAGGGTGACAAAAACACTTGGAACCTAAATCAGAGGACCTCCAATGCTTCAATCAGGAAAATCAAATGGTGGACATGAAAACCACTAACAAAATTTCCACTTGGAATAACAGCCTGAGGGGGGGTTGGGGGGGGGGGACACAAAGCTTTTCCAGACTAGTTTGTTTCCTCGTATGAAATTTTTTTCTCACTAGTGGGGATGAACTGATAGTGGAGATTCTCCCAGTAGTCGGCCCAAATCACTAGCCAATATGTCTCACATGGAGGATTCTAGGCAAACCTTTAAAATGCTCATTTAGGTTTGAACAATTATAGCTCATAAACGCCAGCATAATGGGAAAAATCGAGGAATGGTGGAAAATTATGAGCCCCGCTGGGGGATCAAAAATGTTTGCCTTTAAACAAAAACTCAATCAAATAAAACTTATACTCAAAAAATGGAACAAAGAAGAATTTGGAAATATCTTCTAAGAGAAACAAATCCTGGAAAAGGAAATGGCATTGCTCCAACGGGAAATCATCAACAATGGCATAATGGTGGAAGAAACAAACAAGGAAATCTACCTCACAAGAAGGTCAAAGGAGAGATACAAGCAATAAGAGATATATTGGAAACATAAGTCCAAGATAAGTTGGCTAAGGGAAGTAGAACATAACACCTCTTTCTTCCATCTCTCTATCATACAACATCAATCTCACAAAAAGATAACATCTTTACGATATGAGAATGTAGAAAATGTAGAGAAAAAGGGGGGACATTGAAGAGGTAATTTTGGACTTCTATATGTTGGAAAATCAAGGTATTTGTAGATTTATGTTGATTCTCTTTTCTTGGTAATTACTTGTGATATTTGTCGGTTTTATATTATTTAATTTTACTTCTTCATCAAGAAATTACCAAAACATGAATATCACAAAGACAAAAGCAACACAATATATAGGATCCAAGCCAGGGAAAAACCCTGCAATTGGGGAAAACCCAAATAATCCACTTCTTATAGAATCGGTTTCCAAGCCCCAATGACCAAGACCAAGACTTCCACCAAGCACCAAGTTAGACCTCCAAAAGATCTTCTCCAAACAAGACAAAGTCTACCAAATTTAATTAAGGTCAACCTCTTCAAAGTTTGCTCCAATAAAAGTTTCAACCCTCAATTCAGTTCTGCAACTATCGACCTTGCAACTTGCACAGAAACCCTATAATTTCACACATGTGGGCAGAAATAGGTCATATTTCAGATATTCTTCCTTTGTTTGGTATTTCTTCTTGTTTCATTGTCCTTTTCTCTTGATTTCTTCTTGACTAGGTGAAAATCAAACTTGCTTGTGATTTGTGTCGAAATGAGTTGAAGTCTCTTCCCTTTTATACCCTTCTCAAGGATCGAATGGGCCTTTGTTAGGACAAATTTCACTGGCATGGCTAACTTGGTCTTGGGAGTCCGAATTGACTTTATAAACTCAAAAATATTGTTTCTTTCTTAATGCAAATTTCCCAATTGGGACTTTTACACATGACAATGACTCTTTTGACTCATCATAAATATTTTCTTGACTTGAAAAACCATAGGAGCATGAAATGCATGCTTGACCTAGTTGACCATTTAAATGGTGCATGAAACCCATACTTGGAAAAAAAACATTTTGTTTCTTCTTTTGCTTCATACATAAAATATATATATATTGACATAAGTACAATGAAAGATATGAATACCAAGCCTAGTTACTTTTCCTACACTCCCTCTTAACTAGGGAGGTATTCATAATGACTCAACAGTCTATCTCAAGTTAAAATATTCTCATAAGAAGGGATCTATATTGATAAGCATCATTTATGATAGTATCATCACAACCAACATTGTCACATTACCAAGGCGTTGACAAGTACACTCTATATCTCCATAGAGCACATTGTTGGAAGGCATTCCATGGAACACCACACCACCTCATCGAGGTACATACTCCACCCAGGATACCCGAAGTATGTCCTCCACTAGACAATTTCTCTCAAGGAAATGTTTGTTCATCAGACCATTCTTTATCCAAGTCCATGTACTTGACTTAGTATCTCCATCCTAATCCATCATAGTGCATGACATAAGAATGCATGTCCAAGATGCTTATCCAATACACCATTCTCCTTATCCATTTCCTTGTACTTGACTTAGGATACCAATCCTAATCTGTCACAGTACTTGAAATAAAGAAAACCTTGCTTATTCAATCCATAATTCTCCCTATCCGTGATGCATGCAATAGAATTGTGGCAGTTAGTCCTGGCCTAGTACATGAGATAGGGAGAAAAAGTGTCCAACATTACTCCCTCAAAACATGAGAGGAGAAATCCATACTCACTCACTCACAAAATAAAATAAAAAATTCATCAACAAGCCTGTACTTGTGTCAAAAGTACTCGTACTTCCCTTACATCAGCTATTTGCAATTGTTGTAGCTTCCTTAATCAACCCTCTTATCACTTAGTTTTCTCTTCTTGCAACTCCTTGAAATAGGGCTCCAAATATGCCTCATAACAATTCATGATCTTATACTTAAGGACTTCACCAACTAAATAAACCTTATTTTTAGTTCTCTAGCTACCTCTTAGATGATTGTTCTTAGGATTGTTACATAGCCCTCTAATTGTCCTTATGCAGCTCCAAATTGTTAGTCTTGGAGCACCAATCAAATTGTCTCTCAATAGTGACACACTCATGTATCATTGCACTTACAACTTCTAGCTCATAACCCTCTTACCGTATACTTCACTAAACTAGGGTATTGAACCAACCCTCTCAAAGTCTACCGATATAGGGCATATGAACCAGTCTTCATACAATTTCTTTGCTTTACTAGAGATGACATAACTCGGGAAATCAAACACAACCACTAATAGTCCTTTATTTCTCAAGCTTCAATGTTCTTAGGCTTCCTTCCACTACCCCTCACAAAATTTTCAATATTATAGTTCTAAGGCTTGCTAGGACAACCCACTTGAATGTCACATATCACATAAAATCAGATCAACTAGGGCACACTTGGTAGTGCTTGCATTATGACATTGTTACTCCAAGAGAGAGTCACTAGGGAACAACCCTTCAATATTTTATGAAACAAGCCTAGACATTGTAATTTTATAAGATATACTTTCAACATACATTTTCTTCAATTATGGTTTTGTGTATGTTTTTGTACAAACTTCAGCCTAATTAGGGCTTCCAATAGTCCTTGTTAACCCTTATTTTTTGTTTCCAAAGTCCTCCCTTCAGCTGCAATCCTCCTCCCTTGTTAGTATCCATCCATATGTTGGATTTTAGGAATGATCTGCACCAGTTTTAGGCCTCTCAGCCCTTTCAAATTAGAATATACAGGGCCCTCGGTCATCTTGCTCAGACTATATAGAAATGAATCCTAACTTCGAGGTCTAAACCATACAAAAATTTCACAAAAAAGGTGCCCAAACTTCTCCTTCTTGCTACATCTAGCACTCCTATCAAACTTGGCTCCTAGAAAAACATAAATAACCCAAAACATTGTTATTTCCTCCTTTGCTTAAGCTCTAATGGCCTGCTTTCAAATGTGCTCCACTTGGATGGTTTAACCATTATTCAAATCTTGGACCTCAATCCTACACTCATACTCCTAAAAAGCATCCGTTTAGCTCTCCCAAGGCATCATGGATATGAGCAGGAATTTTATGAGAGACTCAGCCTTGTCTAAGGAAACATGAAGCAACTCCAAATACTCGCAAAACCACTCTAACAACCATTGATCTCCCTTCTCTTATTCTAGGTGAATGCGGCCTAGTCTTGGCTACTAATTAGGCTACTCAACCCTTCAAAACTACAATTTCGTCCACCTATAACACCTCAAAAATCTTGGCTTATTAGAGGAAGATTAATTTTGTTTTTATGCTCATTTTTTGTCCTCAGAAGTCTCAGCCTAGTCTCCTTTTCTTCATTGCATGTACCTTATTCATTTCTATCATTGGTATTGTTGTTCACAGAACTCTATTATGCTATCAAACATATTGTCCCAAGGCTATATATCACTTGTTGTCATATTGTCATAGACCACTTTGCATTACTTGGATTACTTGTTTTAGTAGAACTTAGATGTCTTTCAAGAGGAAGAACTTAGATTTGAGACCAACATCATTGGTATTACTCTACAGTGAAACTTGCCTCCACTGAATTTCGTACTTTTATTCTCACAAAACTTCACATTTTTCAGGACTTGTCAAAAGAATTGGTTCCAAGATGTTAATGTCTTCTTCTAGCCTTCAATGGTGAAATATTAGATTATGCCAATGAGAGTGATTTTCAAGTATACTTTCATCGACCTTAGCTATGATACCATGTTCGAAAATCAAGGTATTTGCAGATTTATGTTGATTCTCCTTTCTTGATAATTAATTGTGATATTTGATGGTTTTATATCATTTAGTTTTACTTCTTCATTAATAAAATACCAAAATATGAAGATAACAAAGACACAAAGAATACACGATATAGGTTCCAAGCCAAGGAAAAACCCCATAAAGGGGGAAAACCCGAAAAATCCTCTTTTTATAGAATCAATTCAAAATGAGATTTCTAAGACCCAATGACCAAGACCAAGACTTCCACCAAGCACCAAGTTATCCCTCCAAACAAGACAAAGTCTACCAAGGTCAACAAAGGTCAACCTCTTCAAAGTTTGTTCCAATCAAATTTTTGGCCCTCAATTCAGGTCTGCAATTCTCGGTCGTGCAACTTGTGAAGAAACTCTAGATGTTTGCACGTGTGGGAAAAAATAGGTCGTATTTTAGATCTTCTTCCCTTTCTTGATATGTCTTCTTGTTTCCTTGTCCTTTGCTCTTCATTTCTTCTTGTCTAGGTGTAGATCAAACTTTCTTGTGATTAGTGTCTAAACGAGTCAAAGTCTCTTCCCTTTTATACCTTTCTCAAGGGGTCGAATAGGCCTCTTCTAGGCTGACTTTCACTAGCAGAGTCAATTTGGCCTTGGGAATCCAAATTGACTTTATAAACTCAAAAATAATGTTTCTTTCTTAATACAAACTATCCAAATGGGTCTTTTACATATCAAAATGACTCTTTTGACTCATGATAAATATTTCTTGACTTGAAAAACCCTAAGAGCATGAAATGCATGCTTGGCCTACTTGGCCATTTAAATGGAGCATGAAGTCCATGTTTGAAAAACAATATTTTCTTTCTTCTTTTTCTTGATACATAAAATATACATAGAGACATTAGTACAAAGACAATTATGAAAATTGAACCTAGTTACTTTTCCAACACTATATGGATTTTCTCTTTGATCCTCTTCCTTAATGCAATGAAGCCACTCACCAAATTACAAACAACATCACCAATATAGGTAAAAAATCCCACAAAATGATACTTATTAGGTCCATAAGTGCAGAAGAAGTTAACATGGCCATTCATCAAATGGCAGATGGGAAAGCTCCTAGATCGGATGGATTTATTGTCACATTCTTCAAGCAATGCTAACACTTCATCCACACTAAGATCTTGGAGATCATTGAAGACTCAAGAGCTCATCAATACATTCTCCCCGCATTTAATGCTACTTTCCTAGCATTGGTGCCAAAGGAGAACAATGTTGCTTCACCAGGTAAATTTCAACCCATTGCCCTTTCCATTGTTATTTATAAAAGCATCACCAAAGTAATAACTAATCACCTCAACCACATCCTAACCATTCTCATCTCACTTGGGAAAATTGGATATGTGGAAGATGAGAGAATCTTTGATGGGATAATTATGGCACATGAAACCATTCACTTCCTCAAAATTTTGAAGAAACCTAACATGTTATTTAAGTTATATCTGTCCAAATATTTTGACAAATTAAATTGGGCCTATATGGAAAGCATCCTCTTAGCCTTTGGATTTAGTGTTGAATGGAACCAATGGATCACATCCTTGATTTCCATTTCTTTCTTCTCAATCCTTGTTAATGTATCCCCCTCTGATACCTTCAAACCTTCCTAGGACATTCATCAAGGAGACCCTCTCTTGCCCTTCCACTTTATCCTTATGGTTGAATGACTAGGAAGAAACATTAAAGAAGATTTGTAGAAGGGAACTTTAAAAGGCCTTTCTCTCCATGAAAACGCACCTCTAACCCATCAACAATTTTTTGATGATACCCTTCTCCTAAAACATCTGTTGGTTAAGGAAGCTAGAATTGACAAAGAGATCTTTGAGTTGTTCTTGAAAGCCTTGAGCACCACCATAAATATGGAAAATTCTAATGTTTTTTTTTTAATACCCCTCTCATAACCCAAAGAAACATCATCATAATTTTTGGTTTCTCCATTGCGTCACTTCCCTCTCTTTAAATATATATGGTCATCTTGTTCTTCTTAAATATGTGCTCCAATCCATGTTGATATATCTTTTTTTGATCTTAGGCACACCCAAGTGGGTCCCGAAAAGCATAAAAAAATTGCAATGAACTTTCCTTAGGGGAGGCAATCACCTTAAGCAAAAACAACCATTAGTTAAATGGGGCATCTTATGCTTTTCAAAATTAGAAGGAGGTATTGGCCTATGTGATCCATAAACAGGATACAAGAAGACAAAAGATGACGAAGGTGGATCAAATGCACATTGGAGTCCTGGGCGCACTTATGGCACAAGATATATGCAAATGAGTTGGACAAGCAGGGCCTTATTCGACTACTTCATTTGCTCAAGGCTCCCTAATCTGGAACTTGAAAAGGCACAAAAATTATGTTGTCCAAGCACACAACTTTTGGGAGATATATGATGGAAAATTAGCAAGATTCTGGGAGGACTCATGGAAGCAGAATCCTATCCTTTTCAACAACTTTCATCTCCCCTCAAGCCAAGACCATGCGTAGTGATCAACGATATCCAATTCCACCACTACTAGAAAGAGGATGACAACATATGAATACAAAAACAAAAACACCCAATTCTTTGGCAAGGATATGGACAAGTGGAAGATTCACATAATCTATGGCCTGAAATCAACAACATAACTATAAGGAAGAAATCATACTCAAACATCTTGCAATGTGGTTACAAAAAATAGGATCCTTCACAATCAAAGAAGCCTATCACCTAATTCACCAAGTGCCACAAGAGGACTTCAGCCTACTTTGGAAGGAGTAATGGTCCTTTGGATTATGGCTGAAGATATCCACATTCATATGGCTTTTAGAAAAGTGAAAAATCCTTACCTAGGAGAACTTCATCAAAAGAGGATTTACAAGACCTTCATGGTGCTATATATGTAAAAACTAGTAGGAATCCATGGATCACTTACTTGACACCTGTGAGATAGAAAAAAACATTTTGGATAAAATTGCAAAGGGATTCAAAAGAACTGATAGAGTTCAAGAAGATGTTGTCCAAACTCTCAAAACATGGGAAAAATACCCTTCCAAAGGCAAGTTCTTAATAGACTTTAGTGATTGGCCCCAAGCCTTTTAGTCTGGGAAATTTGAAAGGAAAGTAATTAGAGAATATTTAATGACCACCATAAAACTCAGTAAGATATTTGGCTTCTCTTCCATAGGCACATTGAGGAGACCCTGTTTCTCTCAAGTTGCAAAGAAAATGACTTCCAGGGGTCACCTCAAGAAAATTCCATCCTAGCATGGTGGTAATTCAATTACTCTCAAGTCATAACATGAATTACATGCCCCAGATCTCAAGATGCTACTTCAGGAGAAGTAGTGGAAGCTATTGTTTACATGAAGCTTATGGGTTCACTCATGTACTTGGTGAACACACAACCAGATATGTGTTATGCAGTTAACCAGCTTAGTCAAGCGATGATTAGGCCTACCAAGTTGTATTGGAAGGCGGAAAAGCATGTATTGAGATACCTCATAGGCACTACTCAGTTTGGGTTATGGTACAGATGAACAGAGGGAGTGAAGCTTCAAGTCCTCACCAATGCAGATTGGGCAGGGATTCCATCTGACAGGAAGAGAACATCAGGAGGGATATTTAGTATTGGGTCAGATGTAGTTTCTTAGTACAACAGGAAACATAGATCAGTTGCACTCAGTTCGATAGAGGCAAAGTACATGAATGCAAGTCAAGCAGTATGTGAGGCTATCTGGATGAGGAAGATCTTGATTGGTTTGTTTGGTTAGCAGATAGATCCGATAATGATTTATTGTGATAATTAGAGTTGTATCAAACTCTCTGAAAATCTAGTTTTTCATGATCGGTCCAAGCACATAGATATCTGGTATCATCATCTTAGAGATTGTGTATTGAGGTGGATCATTTTTTTAGATTACATTCCCACGGAGGAGAAAGATGTTGACATCTTGACAAAGGCATTGCCAAGATGTAAATTCGAGTTTCATAGAGATAGGATTAGGGTAGTGGATAACCCCTTTCTTATTAAGAGGGAGTGTTGAGAAATGGCAACAAGAAATTCCAGTTTAATTTGTCCTTGAATCAAACTGTGAATTAAATAGAATTATTTTCTCATAACAATTTGAAAATAATTAATTATGTTTAATTAATTGTAGAATTGAGGCTTCTGTGATTCATCATAGTTGTGAGAAGAGCTTCGGCGTAAATCACATGAAAAAGACCTTTGTCGACGCGTTTCGAAC
>APFE031395399.1:27613-55514 GCA_000404065.3 Pinus taeda
TTAACCTGCTAGGCCAGATCTGTTTCTTCAGCTTGTCCTGACGATGAACCACACTAGTTGGTTCGAAACGCGTCGACAAAGGTCTTTTTCATGTGATTTACGCCGAAGCTCTTCTCACAACTATGTTTAATTAACTTAATTAATTTAGGAAATTCGAATTGGAAGTCTTTTAGAAGACATGTATATGTACTCCCTAACTTATAGGAGTTTAGGATGAGTTATGAATGAGTTGTAATTAGTTAACTCAGTTTATTGAGTTAAGTCCAGTTAAATTAGTTCCAATTAGTTTTAGGAACTAATAGTGAGTAAACAATTATTTGGGACACTAGTGACCTAATTAGTGCTACTCTAGTTAACTAAAGATTCCACCATCAAAAACTCATGCATGTTGATTCTAAGAAAGACCCAGTTGAGACTAGAGTGCATGGACATTGTACTATTTGTTTTAGATTTTTCTGAGTTGCACTGATAGTGCATGCATTCAAGAACTGATGCTTGAGGGATTGCGCTATTTTTAGAGGTTTATTTCCCTTTAAATGCAAGTTATCCTTCATAAGAATTACACATTGGAATAGAGACTTGGAGAGCTTGTGAATTGGCTAAGCTTTGGCCTTGGGCTTGCGTATGAGTTGGAGATTTAATTTTCTGAGTGCTCAGATTGTCCTAGAGAGAACAAGCATTGTAATTTCATCCTGATTTTTTGGATTAATATAAAACATATAGTGGGGTTTGGAGTTGTGGCTTTCCCCAGATATTTATTGTGTTATGTGCCTTTGATTCTCTTCCTCTATTGATTATTGTTTTCTCAATGTTTATGGGCTTCCATTGTAAAGAGTAGAAGTATATTTTTGTCTCTTGTTTTAGTAGATTACATGAGCTTGTGAATCTACATGTTTTTCTATAGAAAACCATCAAACTATTTGCTTTCTTCTGCTTCTCTATTCATTCAAAGATCTTCACGATTATAATCTTTAGGTAGCCACTACTAACAAGGAGCCTCTACTCCTTAATAATGAAATGTATTGGCCACCACCAACTATGGGCCACAACTCCTATAATAATAATACATGCATCCACTTGCTAGAGGACACAACCACAACATACAAATGATTTCGAAGTTTAAATAACAATTGTGTACTAACGAAATAGTTTCGAATACATAAGATTACTCTTGTAGATAACCCTTCGGCTGCCACTAAAATTCTTCATTGAAAAATAGAACAATTATACATAATACCCCCTCAACACAAGTCTTCAATCTCTGCACAAAAGTTTGAATAACATCTACTAATTGATCTCTAAAAACTTTCTAAAGTTTTGCACTGATTTGCTACGACACTGAATACAAAGAATTCTTTACTTAGCACACAATTCATATAATCTCTTTGATCCAGGATGTTTTTTCTTATAGATGTATAGAAAATACTTAAATATAAAATTGCAGCTTAACACATAAATGTGCACATATGAAAAGAAGAAGAAAACACATAAAAAGGCACAAAAGAGAACACAAGGGCTTGATAACAAAGTTCGTCCAATTCAGATTACGTTTCTCGGCCCAACTCAACAATGGGGACACCTTTCTTATTAAATGGAATGAATAAATAGAATTACATTTATCAATCTGTCCATAAGAGGCTTATACCTCCAATCTGCCTAATGGCTATGAAATGAATGCCTGAGATAGAGCAGTATGCAACACCAAAGCTGAGGTCATGCCCAAGCAAGAGTGAAAGAGAAATCATTGAAGACAATTGGGAAAGCACAAAAGGATCAGTGGATTCCTCATCCCTCTTCAAATTCACCAAGGGTGAAGTCGAAGCAGAAAATATTATCAAAATGGCGCAGCCAAATATGGCCTACCTAAAGATCACTTCATTGGAAGACCAGATGTCATGGTGGAAGGAAAGGCAAATAATTAGTTCGAACATTATGTGAAGGAGTGTCTGAATGGCAGGGACACATCACTTGATGATGATAACAATCATTCCAGGTCAAAGGAATGATAGGTAATGTAGGTCGTCAAGGAAATGGCCGACTCTTCATAGAAAGCAAGGAACCCGAGGTATGAAGAATCAAATGTTGTTTCTGATAAGATAAAGAAGTGTTATCTTGTATTGGCCCTCTCCTTTAGTTTCTTTGGGAATCTGGCTTATAGATTGTAGTGCTTCAAGGCACTTCATCGGATAGATGGGTGCGCTCTCTAATTTGGTAGAGATGGAAACAATCATGGGATTATACTTGGAGCCAATGCCACCTATCCCGGAAAGGGTGTAGGGAATGTTAACTCTCAATTGAATAAGGGTAACTTGATTCATTTATAGAATCTCTTTTATGTACCTGATCGCAAGAAGAACTTGGTGTCCATCTCGAAAATGGAAGTCAAAGGTTTCAGGGTGGCATTCATCAATGGAAAGGTACGTGTTAAAAAATATAATTTTCAAAGATGCTTTTTCTCATGGGTTCAAGGTTGGCAATTTGTATCAAGTTGTAATGTGGTCCATTAGGGATCATGTCAATTGACATATCGCATCTATAACACTGGAGGTCTACCTCTGGGGCCCTACCTGATGTGAGTGAAATGGTGATAGGGATCTCTGAATTCAAGTAGAGCATGAAGGTACATGTCTGAGATGTACCAAAGGAAAATATTATAAGGGGACCATTCCCCTCATGCAGTAGGTCCATAGGTTTGGAACAACCCAAGGAGTTTGAGATTCATGATCAGGAATCTCATGTATACAGCTAGAAGAAAGCCCTCTATGGATTGAAGCAAAACACCCCGGGCATAGTATGAGAGGATTGATAGCCTTCTGATGAAGCTGAGATTCACTAGGCGTGAAACCGATCCAAACCATTACCCGAAGTTTGTGGATGATAGACCTCTCATACCAGCACCTTATGAGGACGACCTATTTCTGATAGGTGCAGACCCTCTCATTTGCATAATTAAGAGGGAGTTGGATTCCGAATGTGGAATGATAAACTGCAAGCTTGTGACTACCTCGAGGATCTTAACTTTCATAAATTATATGGTAGTGAAGTTGAACAAGATTTGGGAAATGCCTCTAACTTTCATAAACTCATTCACGTTCATGTTCTTGGTGAACTTCTGTCCAGACATATATTTTGCAGTTAGCATGGTGAGCTTATATTTGGTTGAGCCTCACTGGATTGGTGCAAAGAATATTCTGAGATATCTTCGAGGCACAATCTCTCATGGATTGAGATACACTACCGGAAATATCAAACTGCATGGTTATTCGAACGCTGACTAGGCAGGTAGTGTGGAGGATCACTAGAGCACTTCTCAATGCTGGTTCTCTTTGGATTCTGCTTTGATATCATGGATGAGCAGGAAGAAAAAGTGGGTTGCTATAAGTGCCACCGAGACCAAATACATAGCTACGAGTATGATGTCGTGTGAAGCTGCATGGTTGCAGAGCTCTTAAGTGAGCTATTTGTACACATGATGAATACCACCGTGATTCTATGTGACAACAAGAGGGGAGATTCGATTATTGAGGAATCCCATATTCAATGATTTCTCTAGCAGATAGACATCAAATACTACCTTATCTGCGATATGGTAAGTCAATGAGCGAGGAGGCTTCATCGCATTGAGACTGATGTACAAGTCGCAGACATTTTGTCAAAGCCTCAGGGAAATGTCAAATCTGTGACTTTCCCGAACGACTTGGAGTCGTTGAGAGACCTTCTTATAAGGTTCCTGCATGTTGCATGCATTGAGCTCTAGGAGCTCTCGGGGCTTGGGGTACTTACTGGAGCAACATATGACCACACAGCGACTCACCCTCCCTTGGTGGTGCGCTATGAAAAATATGATTAGTTCTTCTATGGGGCAGGATGATTAGTTATCTCGTGGAAACTATGGAACAAGATGATTAGTTCTCCTGTGGGCCGAGATGATTAGTTCTCTTGTGGTAACTGTGGAACAGGATGATTAGTTCTCCTGTGGGCTAGGATGATTTTTTCTCTGTTGCGACTACGGAACAGGATGATTAGCTCACTTGTGGGTCAAGATGATTTTTTCTCCATGGAAACTGTGGAGCAGGATGATTATTTCTCCTATGGGCCAGGATGATTAGTTCTCTGTGGCATCCACTAATAGGAATATTTGTTCTCCTATGGACAGGATGATTAGTTCCCCTGTCAAGGCATCCTACCCATGAAATCCGAGACTCATGGGAAGTACCTCTTATTGGTGTTAGTCTTTGAAACCTTCCACTAGTGATCAAACATGCTTTTACAAAGTGGTCTTATGGTGTCAAAGTCAAATTTTGTCATTTCAGTGAGTTTTCACGTAAAATTTGGTCACTAGGTATTAGGTCTAGGATTTGTTTTCACTCCTTTCAAAGTTTTTCAAGTGTCATTCCATGTCACCATTTGGCTAAGTGTATCATCATTCAAAGAGTTTTCATCATCATTTCAGGTTCTAATGGATCATTTTACACCTTGTTCGTGCTTCAGTTGTGCTTAGGTAAGGTTCATTTCCCTCTCCTAAGGTTTTGAAGGTAATTTATCTTGGATGGTCAAATCATCAACAACACTTGTATCCTAATGCTCGTACACCTTCCCCTATCCTTAATGTACCTTCTTAAGCACTTCCCATCACTAATATCCCTCAAATTCATCATTTCCCCAAGGTCCTAGCTTATTGCTACAATTTGACAATTTTCTAGGGTAGACCTGTGTTTTGCCCTTTTGGACCCCTTCCCCTCACTAAATATTT
This sequence comes from Pinus taeda, assembly GCA_000404065.3. NCBI lineage: Eukaryota > Viridiplantae > Streptophyta > Pinopsida > Pinales > Pinaceae > Pinus > Pinus taeda. Next base: position 32,367 of record APFE031395399.1, read on the forward strand.
TAAATTTAACTTTCCCCTGCTTCCTAACATCCCTCCCTACTTCCCAAAATTTTCTTAAGAATTTAGAAGCCCCTTATTCCCTTCATTTCTACAAATTCCCTTGTTCCACACATTAGGATAGGTTTTACTCAAATGATGTTTCTGAGAAATAGAAGATGACTTTGACAAAATTGAGAGAGGTGTTTGTCCATAATTTACCCAAGAAGAAAAGCCTCTTTCATTTTTTACACAGGTGTCATGGTTTTAGAGAAATGTCAAAAATACAAGTGCCTTAGGAGGGTTAATGCACCTTTGGAGTGACCTTGGGAAAATCAAAATTTATCCTAGCGTGGTTGGCCATATGAATTTCTTGATACGTCAACTGATAATTAGACACAGATATTTTCAATGAGCTATCATAAGCTCAATTTGGAGTTGAGGAAGACCTTCAAAAGTTGACGGTAACAACACTCTTCATTTAGGTAGCCTTATTTTGCACATTTTGACCAGTCTTAAGAGATTTGAATTTTGACAGGGAAAATGACCTCCAAATGCAAAAAATCAAGATGTTCCAAAAACTAGACAGGAAGAAATTTCCAATGAGCTATCTTGGCCTCAATTTGGCCAAGGGGAAGGCCTCCAAAACTAGGTCTGAAAAGGCACTATGCATAGGAACAGTGGCGCTGCAATAGGATGAATTTTGCCAATTTTGCTCAAAAATCAAAATTTCGCCTAGTTTTTCTAAAATTTGAATTTTGCTCTCATTTTGGATGAATCTATGAATGTAAATGATGCTATGGTATGTAAATGTATTTGCAAAATGACTCTTGAGTGTATATTCATCATTTTGAGGTGGTTTGGGGTTGAATGAATCGGTTTCCATGGTTTTAGAGGCAAGCTGTTCCACTACCTATATTCCTGTTCTTAGTTTAGATATGGTTGAAACCACCCCTCTTCTCATGGATTCGAACCTTGATGGATATAATCGGTGATTTGATGCCTATGTTATGTAATTTCTTAGTCATTTGTAAAGGTTGGACTCTTGTGGGTGCTTTGAGCTACATTGTACATCTCTACAGCAGTTTGGCAAGGAAATAAACCAGGATTTGCAACTATTTTTGTGGTATTCTTGTGGTAGTGTGTTTTTTGCATAGTTTCTCATGTTGTCATTGGTTTTTCTCATCCTGTTGTCATTAGTTTTTCTCATGTGTTATGTGTGCCAAAATCTAATTCATTCCTCTAAAATAAATGAAATCAAGATAGATAGGTAGAATGCATTGGTGACAGTGCTCTGCCTTGGGAATACATTTAGCTTTTTATGCTTTCATATGTTTGAAGAGGACTCATGAGTTTTGAATGCCCTCCTCAACTCCTAACCAGTCTTAGATCTACCATCTCACTCAATTCCAAGTGCATAAACAACTACCTACCTTTCCCCATACAACACCCTACAATTCTAACTTGATTTCGCAAACCCAAAGTTGCCTGCTCTATTTGATCCAGCAACAAAACCTTCAAAATCAACCAAAAAGCCTAAAGCTACTATACCTAGCCTAAAATCTGTATCTGATCCAGTTATCTTGATGGATATTCACAAGGAGAGAGCCCTCTCCTGACCTGGCTAGCTACCAGGTTAAGCGTGGTTTGTGGTTACCTTAGAATTGCTTCAATTTAGCCTGAGGTCAATCTAGTTTCTAACATAGTGGCAACCATACTGGGGAACATAGTTTTATGTTTCTCAACAAAATGTATCAAGTTCAGATCTGATTGTTCATGGTGGACAATGATTAGACACCAGAAGGTTGAAATCAATCACCTGGTGATTCCAAATTAGTTTCGAGATCAGATCCAAGGACTCCACTGGAGGATGAACCTAAACAGGAGAAACATGAAAGGAAAATATGGAAAGCTCTGGTATTCAAGTTGGAATTTCATCCAAGACATTATGTTCTTTGTTATAAATTATTTCTTCTCTTTTCCCGAGAATGTCAAGAAGGCTTTGCAAAGTATATTGTATTTGAGAGAAGATCCTAGACTTGCATTTGATTATTTCCCTTTGAAGATTGTGAATACCAAATATTTGCATGCCTTTGATCTTGATCAAGACCATTCTTTCAAATCTTATGATGACCGTCTTCAAAAAGATGAGTTTAAAGAGACCAAGACTAATTCTACACCTTCTATACATATTCCTATACCTTGTAAAATTCCAGATAGATACAAGCCTCTGATTTTACCTCCTATATCCCATGCTTTCCCTAAAAATCATTACCTATATCTATGAAGATTTGATGGTGAATGTGACAACATCACTGCTGAGAGACATGTACTGAATTTTGAGTCTTTTCTTGACCTTTTTTAAGTTGATGAAGAAGATGTCAGTGTTAGGCTTTTTGCTCTTTCTTTACAAGGCAAAGTCAAGAGTTGGTTCAAAACCCTGCCTGATGTGAGCATCTCATATTTCCAGTAGTTTGACAAAGTTTTCCTCGACAAGTGGGTGATCAAACAAAACCCTTTCTTGATTATAGAAGAGTATAACTAGCCAAAAAGATTGCCAGGGGAGACAATGCAACAATTTTCTACCAGGTTTAACCAAGTCTATTTTTTGACATCGGTTAATATAAGATCTCCTCCTAGATCTACTCTCTTACACTACCCGGAAGCCTTTGATCCGGAAATGGAGTTTCAGCTGAGGGAACGGAACATTGCAACACTTGAAGAGATGCCAAATAGTGCAATAGAGGCTAATCTGCTGATCAGAAGGGCAAAGTTGAAGGAAGAAGAGAGGAAGAGCATAGATCCAAAGGAATCAACATCTTTAGAGTTAATGCTCGACATTTTGGTAAGTGCAGTGGAAGAGATGATGCAAAAGATCACCACAAGGAATGAGTATGATGTTCAAGACCATGGCTCGCTGATTGAGGAAAGACAAATCGTTGATCCAAAACATTTTCTTTCTTATCCCAGTTGTCATAGATCTGATAATGATTGTTTTATAGATCATCCTGGAGAATAAAGAGTTGTTGACCTGACATGTATGCTTGATGATGTGTTTTATATTGATGATTTGCCTTAGTTCAATTAGTATGATGATGATTATGTTCTCCAAACAGAAGCTAATCTTGCAGGCCAATCAACAGCTGGTTTGTGGAAGGAGGAAGTTCATTTTCAGCAGCTCCATTAGAATGATCAGCCGTTGCATATCAACTATGGAAGTCAAGAGGAAATTGCATCAAATTTTGAAGTGAGGGATCTTTGTGTTTTTGTTTTACTTCGTTTTAGTTCATCAGAGACAACTTTCATGCAATCATAAATCAATTGTCGACAAGTCTTGATCTGGACCATCTAGAGGGTAATGAGATCCTTGTTCAAGACTGCTCTTATCTAGATTTGTAGCCCCCGAATGCCATTGATTGTCAAGTTGTAGATGAAGACTTGGAAGCTGGAAAATATGATCAAATGATGTAAGATGATTCTGTACCATTCTTTTTTGAATCATTTCAATTTTTGAAGTGAAATTTGTATAGTATATCTTCAAATGACAAGCCTGTTTAAAATCAGGCAAACTCATTAGAACCAATAGAAAATGGGTTACAACAATCTTTTCAAGTTTTTCATGATCCAATATCTGATGTGTTGGATGATGTCTGTAGTCAAAGTCCTTCTCCATTAGCTAACTGTGAGCTTGGAAAAAGTACTGATACAAACTTGATCTGGCAGCCAGTTTCTTTGTCATTATCAGCAGGAGTCTTGTCACAAAGCTCAAATGAAAGTTTGCATTCATGGTACGAGGAGAAGAAAAGTAATCCATTGGATGAGCTAAGCCCCAGTGCACATGAAATTCAAGATCCTTATGCAGTACTTTTGGAGTCGGAGAGAGAATCCATATTATTCAACAGATCTGTTTATAAGTTTTCATGGGAGTTTCCTTTCATTCATTCTCTCTTGTTGTTCATAAGAAAGCACTTGTAGATAATTCAAACAGTAGTCGGAATACTTACTTGGTTGCATTGGTTATTTCATTTCACTTGATTAGGTGATGAATGGAATAGTTAGAGTAGGCTTTATTAAATTAGATCTATTTTGAGCATATTTTCCAATTTTTCAGTTGTGTTTTAGTATTGAGTCAGTTTCAAGTCAGTTTGTGTCTTTGAGTCATTAGTTTTCAGTCATGTAATTTCAGCTTGAGTTTTTTACTCCATGCCCAATGGATAAGGCTACTAAGTCTACGGTGTTCTTGGCACCTCCAAGGAGCTACCATCCCCAATGGAGCCAATATTAGTGTTAGTCTTTGAAACCTTTCACCAGTGATCAAACATGCTTTTACAAAGTGGTCTTAGGGTGTCAAAGTCAAATTTTTTCGTTTCAGTGAGTCTTCAAGTAAAATTTGGTCACTAGGTATTAGGTCTAGGATTTGTTTTCACTCCTTTCAAAGTTTTCCAAGTGTCGATGCATGTCACAATTTGACTAAGTGTACCATCATTCAAAGAGTTGTCATCATCATTTCAGGTTCTAATGGGTCATTTTACACCTTGTTTGTGCTTCAGTTGTGCTTAGATAAGGTTCATTTCTCTCTCCTAGGGTTTTAAAGGTAAGTTCTCTTGGATGGTCAAATCATCAACAACACTTGTATCCTGATGCCCATACACCTTTCCCTATCCTTAATGTACCTTCTTAAGCACTTCCCATCACTGATATCCCTCAAATTCATCATTTTCCCAAGGCCCTAGCTTATTGCTACAATTTGACAATTTTCTAGGCTAGACCTGTGTTTTGCCCTTTTGGACCCCTTCCCCTCACTCAATCTTTGAAATTTCACTTCCCCTGCTTCATAACATCCCTCCCTACTTCCCAAAATTTTCTTAAGAATTTAGAAGCCCCTTATTCCCTTCATTTCCCTTCATTTCTACAAATCCCCTGTTCCACACATCAGGATAGGTTTTACTCAAATGATGTTTCTAAGAAATAGAAGATTAATTGACAAAAGTAAGAGAGATTTTTGTCCATAACTAACCCAAGAAAAAAATCTCTTTCATTTTTTACACAGGTGCCATGGTTTTAGAGAAATGTCAAAAATACAAGTGCCTTAGGAGAGTTAGTCCACCTTTGGAGTGACCTTGGGAAAATCAAGATTTATCTTAGCGTGGTTGTCCAAATGACTTTCTTGATGAGTCAAATGATAATTAGACACAAAGATATTTCGAATGAGCTATCATGAGCTCAATTTGGAGTTGAGGAAGACCTTCAAAAGTTGATTGCAATAGCACTTTGTATTTAGGCAGCCTCATTTTGCACATTTTGACCAGTCTTAGAAGATTTGACTTTTGATAGAGCAAACAACCTCCAAATGCAAAAAATCAAGATTTTCCAGAAACTAGACAAGAAAGCCTTCCAAACGAGCTATATTGGGCTCATTTTTGTCAAGGGGTCTCCAAAACTAGGTCTGAAAAGGCACTGCGCATAGGAATAGTGGTGTTGCGCATAGGATGAATTTTGCCAGTTTTGCTCAAAAATCAAAATTTTGCCTAGTTTTTCTACAATTTGAATTTCTCTCTCACTTTGGATGAATATATGAATGTAAATGATGCTATGGTATGTAAATGTAATTGCCAAATGACTCTTGAGGGTAGATTTCGAGGTGGTTTGGCGTTCAATAAATCAATTTCCATGGTTTTAGAAGCAAGTTGTTCCATTGCCTATATTCTTGTTCTTAGTTTAGATATGGTTGAAGCCACCCCTCTTCTCATGGATTTGACTCCTGATGGTTAGCATAGGTGGTTTGATGCCTATATTATGTACTTTCTTAGTTATTTGTAAAGGTTGGACTCTTGTGGATGCTTTGAGCTACATTGTACATCTCTACAGTAGTTTGGCAAGGAAATAAACCAGGATTTGCAGCTTTTTTTGTGGGATTCTTGTAGTAATGTGTTTTATGCATAGTTTCTCTTGCTACCATTAGTTTTTCTCATGTGTTATGTGTGCCAAAATCTAATTCATTCTTCTAAACTAAATGAAATCAAGATAGATAGGTAGAATACATTGGTGACAATGCTCTGCCTTGGGAACACATTTAGTTTTTGATGATTTCAGCTATTTGAAGAGGACTCATCAGCTTTGCATGCCCTCCTTAGCTCTTCACCAGTCTTAGACCTACCATCTCACTCAATTCCAAGTGCATAAACACCTACCTACCTTGCCTCGCAGAACAACCCTACAATTCTGACTTGTTTTCCCGGACCCAAAGCTGCATGCTCCATTTGATCCAGCAACAAAACCTTAAAAATCAACCAAAAATCCTAAAGCTACTATACCTAGCCTAAAATATATATCTGATCCAGTCATCTTGACTGAGATTCACAAGGAGAGAGCCCTCTCCCGACCTGATAGGGTTAGATACTAGGTTAAGCGTGGTTTATGGTTACCCTAGAATTGCTTCAATTCAGCTTGAGGTCAATCTAGGCTCTAATACCTCTCATCTAATCAATGAGCAGGGAAATGAGGATAGGTACCATAGTAGTACTATCAATGGACGCATCATTATATCTAACGTACTACTTATGCTAGGATGACCTCCATTGATCTGGGATCAGTATGAGTGGTTTGAGACACTCTCATGTGAATCTGGGATCCATAAGAATGGTTTGAGACACTCTCTTGTGACACTGATCTGGGATCAATGAAACTGATCTAGGATCAGTATGATTGGTTTGAGACACTCTCTTGTGACATTGATCTGGGATCAATATGAGTGGTTTGAGACACTCTCTTGTGATATTGATCTGGGATCAATAAAACTAACTTTGGGTCAGTAAGATTGATGTGACACACTCTCTTCAGATGAAACTGACTTCAGGTCAGTAGAGAATGGTATGACACATTCTCGATCAATTCTTCTTCTTCATGGTTCAGTAGAGAAGAGTAGAGCTCAGTAGAGCAAAGCAGAGCAGAGCAAAGCTCAGTAGGTCAGAGCAGAGCAGAGTAGTGCAGGGCAATGATGGGAAAGATAGTACAGTCAGACATATGGATCAACGAATGGAGTTCTCCCTAGTTGAGAGGGAGTGTTAAAATTGGCAACTAGGGCCAAACTCCATGTGGGTCATTTTATTTATGGCAGCTGATATTTTTCTTAGACCCCTCTCATCGAGAGTTGTAGGATTGATCTAAATATCATCCAACTCTGATTAGTATTCTTGGAGTTATGAATTTATTTGCGTTATAAGACAACTCATCAAGGTCAGTAAAACCAAATAAACCCCACACGTGCTCAACGTTTTAGTATAAATAGAGGTGGCTTTCAAGTCATTTCAACACACTTGGGATCTCTTCCTCTCTCTACTTGTATTTGGGTTTTAGTAGGAGGAGAGATCCTAAGGAATAACGTTTCCCTGATCCAGAGAGCAGAAAGTTGGAACAGTTGGAAAAGCTAGAATTGCCAGAAAAAGCCGAAAAAGCCAGAACTGCCAAAAAATCCAGAACTGTCGGAAACGCTGGAACTGCTGAAAAATCTAGAATTGTCGGAAAGTCGGAAATGTTGAAACTGCCGGAAAAGACGAAAAAGACGAAACTGCCGGAAAAGTGGTATCAGAGCAGGGATTTTTAGATGTGAATTGCATGTTTCTATGATAACAAGAGGCAGGCTTCAAAGAGGCGAGGGGAATCTCAGACCTTTCGGTCCAGAGGTAGGGTGTGCACCTCAGAGAAGAAACATGGTTGAAGAGGAAGCTCGTATTGAAGAGGAGCACAATTTTAGAAAGACTTTCTATTCGATGGCAGAGAATATCGGTCAGCTAATTATAAGACTCGAAAAAGATGAAGAGAGGAATTCAGAAGGACAAGTTTCTGCACATGGGACTGATGGAGAAGAACCCCCTCCTTCTCCTTCTGGTGGTGAAGGTTCTTCTTCCCCACACCACCATAATCAAAGAAATCCAAAGGATGCATTGAAGAAACCTTTTTTTAAATTAGATGTTAAATTTGATCTTCCTGTGTTTTATGGTGAAAGTAACACAAAAAAGCTTAACAATTGGATCAGGCAAATTGAGGTTTATTGCAGGATTCAGCAAATCGTAGAGGATGAGGTGAAAATCCAGCTGGCCTCTCTATGGCTAGGCAGCATAGCTCTCGTTTGGTGGGAGAGCAAATTGTAAAGCAGTAAAAATGTGGGTAAGCTCTTTTTCCTCATGGTCCGATTTTACTTCTGTGTTAAAGGAACAATTTTATCCCTTAGGATACAAACAGAAAGCTTTGATGATTTGGCAATATTTAAGGCAAGGCAAAGGGTAGGATGTTTAGAGTTTTACAAAAGAATTTAGGAAGCAAGCACTAAATTTGGGTATTGCACTAGATACGCCTAAAGTTGTAACTAAGTATATTGGTTCACTGCATAGTTATATTTGGCATCCATTATTGTTGTTTGAACCAACCACTATTGACACAGCTAGTGTGAAAGAAATTCATATTGAGAACAGGGGCAAGAACGAAAGAGAGGACCAATCCCAAAAGCCACCGTTCAAACCTCCCAATGGCAAATCCAAAGTGAAGTGGAAAGAGAAGGAGAAGAAAACAACAACAGCCAAATAAGGAGAGAGACCTTATTGAAATCATTGCAAGAAAGAAGGCCACAATGATGATCACTGTTGGAAGCAGCACCCAAAGAAATTCCCAAAGAAGTATGGAGGAAAAGGGAAGCAGAAAATAGTGACAACAACACAGTAAGACCTTGGATCAGATTCAGGAGATGAAGTGTTGGTCATAGCAACGGGAACAAAAGGTACCTTTACACCTCCTATTGATTCTAAATCACAGGAAAGCACCAGTTCTGTAGATGAGTCCATTTCAAATGATAGAAAAAGGATTGAATTATTTCATATCATAGTAGTAGTAAACCATACCAAAGTAGAAACTTTGTTTGATACGGGGTCCCAAGAAAATTTAATTGCAGAATATCTCGTAAAGAAGCTAGGCTTAGAAACAAAATTGCACCCAAAGCGTTACCCGCTAGGATGGATACATGAGAAAGCTAAATTGAATGTAACCCAATAGTGCAAGGTAAAATTTGTGATTGCTTCTAAGCTGGTAGATGAAGTAGAGATGGATGTTATACCATTGGAAATCTGTGGCATGGTATTGGGGAGCCCCTACCTGTATGACAGAAAAGTTGTCTTTTTCCACCATGAAATTAAATACCACATCACTAAGGATGGGATAGAGTACATAGTGTGGGCTCATCAAAACAAAATTAACGCCAACCTTGTAAGCACTGGGCAGATGAAATGGTTGGTGAAATCCAGCAAGGCATGCATGCATATGGTCGTCAAGGAAAAGGAGACCGAATTCAAAAAGGCGTTCCAAGCCTATGATAGTAAGCATAAACAAGAGTTGATGGTTTTAATTGTTGATTATAATGATTTATTTCAGGAGCCACGAGAACTACCTCCACAGAGGGATATCTAACACGAGATTCACTTGTTGCATGACACCCCTCTACAGAATATCATCATGTACAAAATGTCAACAATCGAACGGAGGATATCAAGTGTCAAGTACAGGAATTGCTAGACTAAGGCGTGATCAGGCCAAGCTCCTCTCCATGCAGGTTGCCGATTGTTGTAGTGCCAAAGAAGGATGGCAACATGAGGATGTGCGTGGACTACCACGTGCTCAACAAAATATTAGAAAAAATCACCATCCCCTCCCACGCATAGATGATTTATTGAATCAATTAAAAAATGTTTTATATTTCACAAAATTGGATCTGCGCAGTGGCTATCATCATGTCCGAATTGCGGAGCAGGACGTGTGGAAAACTGCTTTCAAAACCAAGTAGGGGCTTTTCGAATGGATGGTAATGCCATTTAGGCTTTGTAACACTGCAGCCACCTTTATGCGGGTTATGAATCATATATTTCAACCTTTGGTTGATGAGTTTGTTCTTGTATATTTAGAAGATATATTAGTTTTCAGCAAGAGTTGGTTTGAACATATGAGTCATGTAAAGAAAGTGCTTGATGTGTTGAAGAAAGAAAAACTCTTTGTAAAATTGTCAAAGTGTGAGTTCGGGAAAACCTCTTTGGGTTACCTAGGTCATATTGTTGGTCATGGTCAGTTAAAAATTGATCCTGCTAAAGTTGAAGCAATTGTAAATTGGCCTAAGCCTACTAGTGTAACTGAGGTCTGTAGCTTTCTAGGTGCAGTCCAATATTGGAGGAGATTTATTGCTAATTTCTTTATTATTGCAACACCTTTGCGCACATTGACAAGTGTGAAACAGGTCTTCCAATGGGGAGGAAGACAATAGAATTCCTTCGAAACATTGAAGGAAAAAATTAGCACCGCCCCAATCTTAGCCTTACCCGATCTCCAACAGCCATTTGAGATCGAAACCGATGCTAGCGGTTATGCCATGGGAGTTGAACTAATGCAGCAAAAGAAGCCAATTTGTTACCATTCTGAGAAGTTTTCTCAAGTTGTGATACACTATCCCACCTATGACAAGGAGCTTTATGCCTTGGTGCAGAGTGTGAAAAAGTGGAAACACTACTTGATTGGCAAGGAGACCATCATCCATACAGATCATCAGCGCTTGCAGTACCTTCAGTCACAAACCAAGTTGCAACAAACTCGTCATTTCAAGTGGATGGGCTTTCTTCAGCAGTTTCATCTGGTAATAAAGTATAAGAAGGGCACTAGCAATAAAGTGGTCAATATGCTATCTCGCCCTCCTATTTCTGCTTCTGTTATTTTGCATAATGCTTTGTTGTCTTTTGAAAGTTATGCTTAACAATATGCTAACAATGATGAATTTAAGGAGGTTTATGCAAAACTAACCCATGGTTCACAGGTGGACAACTATCACTTGAAGGGGAAATTGTTGTATCACATTGGTAAATTGTGTATTCCCACAGGAGAAAGAGTGCATGTAATTCGAGAGGCCCACACCTCTCTTATGTCTAGAAACTTTGGTGTTGAAAAGACTTTATGTCATGTACAAAGATTTTGTTTTTGGCCTCATATGAAAAACATTGTGACTTGCTATGTAAAGGGTTGTGTGATGTGTTTTGTTTCAAAGCCCTCTAATGGAAAACTTGGGCTCTACACACCACTCCCTATTCTGAGTTGTCCATGGGAAAGTGTGTCAATGGACTTTGTAGGAGGTCTACCTTTGTCTAGAAAGGGTCACAACTATTCGTATGCCGTCGTTGATCGTTTTAGCAAAATGTGTAATCTTATTCCTTGTAAAAAGAAGATTACTATAGAGCAGACTCCTTCTCTTTAATTTCAATATGTTTGGGTCCACTTTGGATTACCCACATCAATTGTGTCAAATCGAGACTCTCGCTTCCATGGAGAATTCTGGACCAGCTTGTGGAGAATGATGGACACCAAACTGAAAAGGAGCACAACATTTCACCTGCAAACCGACGGGCAGAGAAAGGTTGTTAACTGTACCATGGTACATCTATTACAAGGCTATTGTGGGAAGCATCCCAAGTTGTGGGATGGACATCTCCCCTATATAAAACATTCCTATAACCAAGCAGTGCATTCATTGACACAACGTTCACCATTCGAGACATGATTTGGTTACCTATCAAAGGACCCTTTAGACATGGTCTTTGGAAGGGAGGATGGCTCCAGTAAACATAATGATAAGGACAAAGCTCAACAGTTCATTCAACAAATCCAAATGATTCACCAAGTAGTGTAAGAGCAGTTGGAAAAGAGGCAAGCCCGTTACAAGGCTCAACATGATAAACACAGGGTCGACCATCAATTCCAAGTGGGAAACAAGGTGTGGTTCCACATAAGCAAAGACATGATGAAGGGATAAGGAAAGAAGTTTCAGCCAATCCGATATGGACCATTCACCATATTGGAGAAGATTGGGAACAATACCTTTCGTCTTGACTTACCAATATGTATGCAGATGTACTCAGTAGTGAATGTGGAGAACCTGACACTGTATGGACCAGCTTTGATCATGGACACTAATGAGGTGGGCATAGTTTCTACCATCGATGATTTTGCACCTGAATATCTCGATGAGTTGCCCGAAGACATCATCCTCAACAGAAGAACCAGGACTTCACAACGAGGAGATATACAATACCTTGAAGTTGGATTCAAGGGAATGCATCCCAGCAAGGCCAGATGGCTGGAGAAAGAGAAAGTGAGGGCACCATACCCTCACTTTCCAGTTGACTAATGAAAATATTTTGGCAGTCCAAAAGCTCCTCAATGAGGAGGATTGATCCAAGTGGATCTTCAGATACGATGACATGGAAACTCAGAAATCAAAATGATCGGAATAAATTCAACCCAGGACCAGAGAAGAGATCTCGTCTTTTTGATTCCAATGGCGCAAACCTTACTTCAATCTGAGTTTGGATGATGAAGTTATTGCAAAAAGAAGGGCTCTCCAATCCTTAAGAGAAAGAGGAATTTCCTTTAGAAATGGGTCTTAAAGCCTTAAAGGAAAATCACAATCGGAGGTCAGATGAGCGCGGACTTAAGCATTGGAACATGGAACCCCCGATCGTTGATCTTTGATAAGATCGGATCAGCGAATCAGAGGTAATCACAATCGGTGGATCAAAGGTAATTGTAATTGGTGGATCGAAGGCAATCACAATCGACAGTCATATATAATATATATATATATAATATAATAATATATAATATAAATATTATATTATATATATGTATGTATTTGTATGTATGTATGTATGTATGTATTATGTATGTCATGTAATGTAGTGTATGTATGTAATGTATGTATGTATGTATGTATGTATGTATGTATGTATGTATGTATGTATGTATGTATGTATGTATGTATGATCGACAGATCGGAGGTAATCGCAATCGGCGGTCGACCCTTCCCCATGAATAGGACCTATGGACCAGCCAAACGTTGATTGTGACTTCGACGTAGACCCGATACAAGTTATGTGCCCGATTTAATAATATTTGAAATTCGGGTGAACGGTTTTGGTGAATTTCTTAGTGTATTCGACATTTTTGAAGTGTTATCGTTTTAAACGATAAGAGGCCATTTCCAGGGAATGGTTGCGCCCGCCAATCCTTCCACTCTACCAACCTCTCATTATTAACTAGGCACGCCCCATTTTAAATGGGATCTTGTCCGAAAATCCTTTATAAAAAAGAGGATCAAGGGAAGAGCACAAGAGGAGGCATCTTTTGTATGGTTGCAACAAGCTGTTTTGCAGAGGCTAAGAGCATCTTTTGATCTGTTTTGGACAATTATACGAATCCAACCCTCTTCTATTGCTGCGAGAAGCTTTGGTGCTGCATACCACTCCATCTCAGGCATTCATTTCATAGCCATCAGGCGGATTGGAGGTATAAGCCTCTTATGGATAGATTGATAAATGTAATTCCATTTATTCATGCCATTTAATAAGAAAGGCCTCCCCATTGTTGCCCTGGGCCTGAAGACGTAGTCCAAATTGGATGAACTCTGTTATCAAGCCTTGGTGTTCTCTTATGTGCCTTTTTATGTGTTTTCTTCTTCTTTTCATATGTGCACATTATGTGTCAAGCTACAATTTTATATGTAATTCTTTTCTATACATCTATAAGTGAAAACATCCTAGATCACTATCACATACACAAAAGAGTCAACCAAAAATCCTTGTAGCCTTCTCTTATAAGTAATTTTTTGCATTGATTAAACTAGTAAATGTAATCAAAGTGATGGAGCACTCAATGACTTCATTCATACAATCAAATTAGTCCAGTTCATAGAGCTCTATTCCTTGACTCAATTTGGCAATATCTTTATTAAATTAGAGGCATTTTTCCACTTTAATCATCTTCTAGAAGAGAGACAAACCTCCTTGATTTTTTTAACCAAAAACCAAGAGAAAATACCATAGGAAAAATCCATGGAAATATCCCGAGTGTGTGCACAATTCGCGAATAATCACCTTTTAGCTATAATGTGCCCTTTGCACTCATCAAGTGTGTTGTAATGCACCCTGCAAGGCTAATAACCAACACTATGATGTTTTTTCTTCAACTGGACACATGCATTACTCCTTATAAGTATGCCTTATTTAATTTCATTTGCAACTCAGCTTCAGGATTGAGCCTTAAACATCATGACAACCTTCCACAAGCATTTAGACATTATGACAACCTTGTAAAATCATACATAATATCCAAAACAAGGTACAAGACTCATTATTACAAGGCATACATCAGGGTACATCAATGGCAACACTACAATGCCAACATTACACGGGTGACATTCTCAAAGTTTACATAGGATATATAGGCCATGAAAGCAACAATGTAGCTAAGCTAGAATCCTTAATATAAGGTCTTCTCATTCCTTGGAATAGAGGTTTCCTTCCCCTCATTGGGTAGAGTCCAAATAATGTAATTATATTTACTTACACTTTTGTAGACAATGCATGGTATTGGTTTGTGGTAAAATATATATTCGAATGGTCAAAATAACCCTAAAACACTATCAACGTGCCCTTGCACCTTTTGGTGCAAAAGCTAGTAAATAAGGATTATTACTAAAATAAAACATAGAAAAAATCATTAGGATAAATATATCAAGATCATTAAATGTGAATAAAATTAATATAACAAAGTAATATTTCATGTAAAAAAATTCTATTAAAATAAAATAATAAGAAGAAAATACATTAACATTGGTAAATAGAGATTATTAATTTTGAATAAAAAAATAATCCCCTAATCGTAGTGGCCACATGCTCAAGTGAAAGTGATGGGACAACACCAATGCCATCCCATCCCCTCAACGATGTTATCAACTTGTTATCGAATCCAACCCCTCACTACATTCAACACTTAATGTTGCATTCTACCAAACTTAATTGGCATTTCACCCTCAACTTAAACATGGTATTCAACTCTTTGCTATAGTTTTACACTGCTCTTAACAATTTTATATGACTCTATGAGCGTCTCCCTCACTGACATCATGTTGTTTCCATCTTTGTGTTGGGGGTTGACTGAGGTCCTCACGACCTAGCCACCCCTTCCTCCTCCTTCTATGATTATTTTAGCAAACTTCCCCCTTGCATAGTTACTTGGCCAAGAGCTTGGTTTCCCATTGACCCTTGGTTCTCACATTTTCAAAATTCAATTGTATGACCTAAGAATATCGACAATTGTTCATCATTCAACTCTTGGTCCTGGTCTCAGTGTCCTCCAACCTGGGAGGCTCCAGTGACCAACCTTATTGTTATCGAATCCAACCCCTAACTACATGAAACACTTAATGCTGCATTCTACCAACCTGAATTGACATTGTGCCTTCAACTTCAACATGGTATTTGACTCGATACTTTGGTTTTACACTACTCTTAACATTGTTATATGTCTCTATGAGTTTCTCCCTCGTCAACAACTTTTTGATTCCACCTTTGTGCTGGGGGTTAGTCCAAGTCCTCACAACCTAGCCACCCCTTCCTCCTACTATGAATGTTTAAATAAAGTTCTCCCCTATGACCTCCCTCCCCCTTAGCCATTGTTGCTTCACATTTTCAAAATTTAGTTATTCAACTTAGGAATATTGGCAATGGTTCAACATTCAACTCTTGGCCTTGGTCTCGACTTCCTCCAACATGGGATGCTACAGTGGCCAACCTCCTAAACAAGAGAATCACCTTGTAAACCACAATACCTCTAGACTTAGTGAGCTATACGAAGCCCAACACCAGGTTCAAATATTCTATTATTATTTCAAATCTAGGCATCTTAATCCTAAAGGATTCACTCAACTTAGTCTCTCTAGGAGCCTCTATGTTTCCATGTTTCATCCATTGGTGCTTTGTAATTTGTTCTAGTACTTAGCTAAAAGGCCTCGTCCCCCTCACTAATGCCTTGTTCTATCCTTTTCTATGACCTTCACCTTGCACTATACTTCTCTGCCACCTTCCTTCGACTCCTCATTATCAACTTCCCTCCCCAACTTTACATCACTTGAAACCTCACTTCACTCTTCTCCTATTTCCCTTTGACACCTTTGTGCTTTCACATCTCCTTTTGTTTATAGCTCTGCTCCCTTCTTCCAACATGCCTTGAGAATGAATGAGGAGTTGAAAGGGCTGAATAAATTATGGTGTTGGAAATGTCCATGCTCAATTTTGAGCCTTTACTGTAGTAAGAATATTTCAATCTCTCCCCCCGGACCCTATCCAAATGGATTTATATCGAGCCACTATAGAAACCATGGTTCACTGCAATGGTTTACTAATGTTGATATCCTTGTGTCTGCAACTAAGTGGATCCTTAACCTGAGAAACACTTGGGACAGGCAAATCAATAACTATATACTATAGAGTTTCACTGGCACATAAAAGCCCTCTTGTGCCAAGTGCTAAGAAAATGTCATGAAGCTTACAGAGAGATATCTATGCAACTCAATGAAATTTTCGTTGAGAACAACAATATGTCTAAGGAGAAACATGATTTGACTATGCGATTAATACATATTCAAACCATCCTTAGAGGGAAGGGTCTTGATTTTCTAAGAATTCCTATAGCTCTGATTAACATCTCCACATTGACATTATCATCTTATAGCTACAATGACACCTTAAGCTTCCTGAAGACCAATTTCTTAATGTTTTTGGTCTCTATTTTCTATACACAAAATCACTGCTATTATGTTGTAGACAAACAAATATATTGTGTCAGATATTATGCTAGCAATAATAGTCTTATGTCATGGTTGAAACAATACAAAGACATTACTATTTTTTAGTCTAAAATTCATCTTTTTTTGCAAATAATTCAATATTCTAACTAGCAAATAAACGAGAAAAATGGTAGTAATTGATGGCACATTTTGAATGATCAATAAAATCTAAAATCTTACCCCCCTCCTCCCCCCCAGCCTCCCCCCCACACATATATATATTACTTAAATCTTTATATAATTAATCTATCACTTCTATCCTAAACAAAATCCTACTTAAATCTTCTATCAATAATCTAACACTTCTACCAACCATCCTCATATATCTAAAACCACATAATTACCAAAATACAAATACTCAATGCCGTCATTCATTATTAACAAATAGAAACTATTAGCTTCATTAAATTGATCAATTTATTTCAAAAAATTAAAATAACATTTTATTTAAAAATTTACTATAAATAAATATATCTCCACCATTAACTATAAATAAAATCCATAACAAACAAAATATTTTAAAAAACATTTATATTTATAAATAAAAACTACTAAATTTGAAAAAAAAAAAAAACTTAAACCATCATTTCCCAATCTCCAACTTCTTCAAAAAATTATCCTATATGCCTAATGATTATCTTATATACCTACATGACCACTAAGGTAAATGTGCAAATATAGCCCATACTATGGACAATGGGGTCATCTATAAAACTTATCCCTTCAAATTTACCTTATACCTTCAACATCGACAACTTTACCTTATTTCAAAAGTGTATTACCAAATTTGAAAATAAAACATAAACAATCATTTCCTAAGCTCAAGCTTCTTAAAAAACTCATCTTATATACCTAATGATTATCTTATATACCTACATGATCACTAAGATAACATGCAAATATATCCCATACTATGGACAAGGGGGTCATCTATAAAACTTATCTCTTCAACTTTACCTTATACCTTCAACATCCCTAACTTTTCCTTATTTCAAAAGTGTAAAAAAATACACAACTTTTAAAATAATAATAATTAATGATATTACATAAATAAAGGAGGCACCATTTTTAAAATAATTATATAAGATGATGCTATATACATAAGTCATAACTTTATTTCATAAATGCCAAAAAAATCCTTGATAGGGGTGCTTTTCCGACAAATAATTTCTTGCAGGCGGTATAACTAACTCCTAATAGGCATTATTCTACCAACATAATTTTTCGATCATGGTAATAACTTACATGCACGTTTTTCATATGGCCAAAGGATCGACGACCCTTGATGTGTGAACCAGGCCCTACATTTGGCCTCGGATGGAATGTGTGTGGCGCCTCCATGCTTCATGTACTGGAAATCACCTGTCTAGGAGGTTGAATCCAACCATAGTGGCCTCTCGTCTCATGTTTACCCTAGTTGGCTAGTTACTTGGGTAGATGTGGGAGGAGGGTGTTAGTGTGGTATCAAAGCGAGTTGCACTCTCTTTAGGTTATATTTGATACCACAGAGAGAGAGCATGGTTCAACCCTCACACTGGATGCACGATGTGTGTTTTTCATGCATGCATCTCAGTTGCATGTGTGTCTCTTAGACTTGCATTACATGTTCTTGTTGCATTGCATAATGTTAATTATGGTTGTAGTAAGGTTGTCATGAAGAATTGATGTTGATTTTGTGGAATGCATCGTCATGAGTATATGACTAGTTACATATTGTTACATGTCGCTTACATGTTGATTTTTTTTCGCCTACTTACATGCTTGTATGTTACACTACATCCTTGTAGGTTTGATTACATGTATCAGTCTTGTAGGTTGGTTACAAGAATTGATCGCTTAATTTCGATTACATGCATTTATGCGTAGGTGTAGTTGATTAGGCATTACTTATGCATGTTGATGGTTTCATTTAGCAATGCATACAATGGATTAATGGTTGTTGTCATGCATGAGGTCATGGTTTGTGTAGTTGATATGATCATTCATTGATGACTAGACTCTAGCTTGAATGGTGTGTAGATGGTTTGGTACTCATGTGTTATATTTCTATATGCAGTTGTTATGCATGTATGGTCTTGGTTATAGTTATGCATGAATAGTAGGTCAAACATGCATTATGACGTATGTAACTAAGTGGATCCTTAACCTGAGAAACACGCAGGGTAGACAAATCAATAACTATATACTATAGAGTTTCACTAGCACATAAAAGCCCTCTTGTGCCAAGTGTTGAGAAAATTCCATGAAGCTTATAGAGAGATATCTATGCAATTGAATGACATTTTCACTGAGAACAACAATATGTCTAAGGCGCAACATGATTTGACTATGGGATTAAGATGTATTTAAACCATCCTCAGAGGGAAGGGTCTTGATTTTCTAGGAACTCATATAGCTCTTATTAACATCTCCACATTGACATTATCATCTTATAACTACAATGACACCTTAAGCTTACTAAAGGCCAATTTCGTAATGTTTTTGGTCTCTATTTTCTATACACAAAAGCATCGCTATGATGTTGTAGACAAACAAATATATTGTTTCGGTTATTATGCCAGCAATAATAGTCTTATGTCATCGTTGTAACAATGCAAATACATTACTCTTTTTTAGTCTAAAATTCATTCTTTTTTGCAAATAATTCAGTATTCTAAATAGCAAATAAAGGAGAAAAATGGTAGTAATTGGTGGACAAAATCTAAACCCCGCCCCCCCACCTCCTCACCCCCACCACCCCCTCACCACCCCCACCACACACACATATATTACTTAAATCTTTTATATAATCTATCACTTCTATCCTGAACAAAATCATACTAAATTATTCTATAGATAACCTCCCACTTCTACCAACCATCCTTATATATCTAAAACTACATAATTACCAAAATAAAAACACCCAATACCATCATTCATTATTAATAAATAGAAACTATTAACTTCATTAAATTGATCAATTTATTTCAACAATAAAATAACATTATAATTTAAAAATTACTATATAAATAATATTTTTCACAATAACATAAATAAAATCAAGAACAAACAAATATTTTTAAAAACATTTATATTTATAAATAAAAATTATTTAATTTGAAAAAAAGGGCGTATAAATAATCATTTCCCAATATCAAACTTCTTCAAAAAATTATCCTATAAATTATCAATTATCCTATATACCTACATGACCAGTAAGGTAAGCGTGCAAATATATCCCATACTATGGACAAGGGGGTCATCTATAAAAACTTATCCCTTCAACTTTATCTTATACCTTCAACATCGACAACTTTACCTTATTTCAAAAGTGTATTACTAAATTTGAAAATAAAAATATAAACAATCATTTCCCAAGCTCAATCTTCTTAAAAAATTATCCTATATACCTACATGAGGACTAAGATAACATGCAAATATATTCCATACTATGGACAAGGGGATCATCTATAAAACTTATCCCTTCAACTTTACCTTATACCTTCAACATCTACCTTATTTCAAAACTGTAAAAAAATACACACTTTTAAAATAATGATATTACATAAATAAAGGAGGCACCATTTTTAAAATAATGATATAAGATGATGTTATATACATAATTCATTACTTTATTATCATAAATGCCAAAAAATCCTTGATAGGGGTGCTTTTCCGACAACTAATTTTGTGCATGCGTTATAACTGACTCCCTACACGCGTTATTATACATACATAATTTTTTGATCATGGTAATAACTTACATGCACGTTTTTCGTATGGCCAAAGGATCGGCAACCCTCGATGTGTGAACCAAGCCCTACATTTGACTTCGCATGGAATGCACGTGGCGCTTCCATGCTTCATGTACTGGAAATCCCCTGTCTAAGGCCACTCAAATTAAATGCTCGCCACTGGTGTTTGATGTTTTCATATGCTCTGAGATCATTCCTTTTATTTGCTTGGATATGGCGATCTCTTTCTATCGCAGATTGGTTACAAGAAGAGAACATTTTAACAGGTGAGTTATGTTCATTTATGAGCTCATTGTGTGGCATTGCCTTGGGATGGTTGACCTCAGCTTTAACTAGGAGGAAAGCCCTATTTCCAACCCTACTGTAAAGTAAATGCGCCTTGACATGGGCGTGATATAACATGATATAACACGCCGCTATTTTTTTTTCTCTCTCATCACTGTGCGGCGTGTTATATCGTGTTATATCGCGCCCATGTCAAGGCGCATTTATGTTACAATAGGGTTGGAAATAGGGCTTTCCTAACTGGGACACTTGTCTCTTATCGTACAAGATCTATGATTTTCATCTCATTCATCATACTAGTGTTTTCACATTTGTAATACATTATATAAGCCTTAAGCTGCTCAAAAGGTGGTGGAAAGATGGTCCCCTAGTTGTTAAGGTCGTGGTAGCTCGTCTTCAAGGCTCTTCATCTCTTTACAAATGGTGGCTAAAGCATATGGTCATAATAGTGTTTGAAGGTTAGTTACCGTTTACATGCCCTCCATTCGTTGCACTAGGTCTTTGTCATGATCATTCTCATTGTCGAGCCTCCCAATGCTTTGTTAAACAGGGCTGTGTTTTTTCTCAATGTTCTTCATTTTGTTTTTGCACAACACGGGAAATAATGCAGCCTTCAAATTGGTGGCCATTTTATCCCCAATGTCCATACAAGTCTTTGACCCAACTGGGGTTTCTTTTAACTTCCCAATGCTTGTCTGTGGGCTTTGGTATTCTGGTACATTTTCCATTTGGTTATGAAACTGAGTTTCATTTTTCCCAACCTTTGTCATTGCAAGTTGTCACAATTTTGGTACAGTAATCACAATGGGTTTACGAAGGGTATCATGTACTCCTCTACTACCCCATATTCGTCCCTTGTCCTACTGTTAAGTTTTCCTTTTGCATCTGAGTGAGACTCCACTCTTGTCGTGACATTACTAGGGTCGTTGTTTGTTTTTCTGTGTTCGTAGTCAAGTATGTTGTCTGTAGGTATTACATGGATCCATGCCAAGGATTATCTGCCCAACAAGGTGGTGCTTCAGGGGCACCCTCCTCAAGGCACAAGCACCTTTTTGAGTGGGAATTAGTGGCGAATTTCTTTGAGGCTACCCCTCTTGAGGTCAGAAAGGAGATTTTAAATCTAAAATCCAAGGAATTTGAATATCACAAATACTTCTCCAACTTAGAGATAGGTTGAAACAGTTAATGGGTTTTAGATCTAGGAAAGATTTGGAGAAGAAGAATCCATTTTCTTCACTCCATCACACACCATCACCAAATGGAGACATTTCTTAGCATGGTTATATGTGATAAACAAGTTGATAACTACAAACCTTTTGTTGGCCAGGGGGAGATAAAGTGCATATTGTGGGACATCAAATATAGCCTTGATGATATAGTGGTAAGCTTCAATCATGTGGAATGTTTATTAGTTTCAAACTCTGACACTGATTCAAATGACCATCAAGAAGAGGCAACAATTATCAATGTTACACCTCTCAACACTATTCACATAAATCCTAATCTGCCTCTTAACAATTCCCATGCAAATGTTTCCCCGTGCTCGCTAGTTATCATTTTCGACTAAAATGTTCATCAACCAAGCAGTTTCAGTTTTGAAGGTAGAAGGAACCTACATGATCATGTGTTTCTACTTAAATCTCACTGTTCTATATGGTTTTTAATAGGTTTACAATTCATTCTCATCTATTTTTTATGTCTATAAACAATAGTATTCTCGATATGATGTTAGGTAGTCATTTTTTGTAAAGTTTGTCAAGAGTGTCCTACTCTATGTAGCTTATATGGTGGAGTCACTTTTGGTCACTTCATTTTAAAAGTTGTCTATTGTGCTCTACTCTATGGGCCTAGTATGTTGAACTCACCTCACTCCAAAATTGCTAATGGATTGAAGAGCTCTCATTGTAATATCTCAAGTAATATTTTCAATTATCAATAAAAATATTTGGATAAATTTACCAAAAAAATGCAAAAAAAAACACAGACAAATTTTAAAATAGTAATATTACATAAGTAAAGACATTATTTTTAGAGAATGTGAGCTAGTGATGACACTTTTTTAGAGCACTGGTGATGATTCTTTTTAGAGTATGTGAGCACATTTTAGAGTATGTGAATTTTGTGATGAATGATTCTTTTTAGAACATAAGAGCATTGAGTTTTTAGAGTAGGTGAGCTTTGCGATGTATCTTTTTAGAATATAAGAGCATTGAGTTTTTAGAGTAGGTGAGCTTTGTGATGTATCCTTTTAGAGTAGGCAAGCATTGAAATGGTTTGAGTAGTATCACTCAAGGGCATGCCATCTAAATCACTCAAGCATTGCACTCAATAATGGCTAGATTTTTGTCTAAGGGCATGCCATCTAAATCACTCAAGCATTGCACTCAATAATGGCTAGATTTTTGTCTAAGGAATTTGAACAAGTAACTTAAAAAAAAAAAAAAAAAA
>APFE031395399.1:56202-68617 GCA_000404065.3 Pinus taeda
TTTTTTACATTTATATTTATAATCTTTTATTTACAATTTAAGAAGCTTGTGAAAATGTTCCATCGCGTTACATAACTAGGAACACTGCTACAAGAATGGATTGAATGGGCCCAGGAAATAATATTTTATTTACAATTTAAGAAGCTTGTGAAAATGTTCCATCGCGTTACATAACTAGGAACACAGCTACAAGAATGGATTGAATGGGCCTAGGAAAAGGTAATGCAGGCAACTCTAAGACTGAGTAAAGACAACGCTGAATTAAAAGCCCTCAGGCGAGAGAAGGAAGAAGTTGTCTGCCTTAAAAAGGAAAAACAGTCTCTTGAGGAAAGTACCATGAAGAAACTTTATGAAATGGAGAATGCATTATGTAAAGCCAGTGGGTAGGTAGAACTTGGCAATGCTGCAGTCCACAAGCTAGAAGAAGAAAATACACTGGTAAGGCATGAGATGAAGGCTGCAAAACTAAGTTCTTTAGAATCTGCAATAGCTTGTCAAGAAGCTCTTGATAGAGAGAAGGGAATGCAAAAGAAGTTTGAGGCCTAGGTAAGACATAAATCTATAAATCTATATTATAAGAAGAACTTGTGAGTGAGAAGCATAAGCTTGTGCATTTGCAGCATCTGCTAGTAAAAGCTAAAGAACAGAGACTATAAACTGAGGTCAGAAACTTGAATGGGTTCATCTTGATATCCTTGTTATTGGTCTGTTGATGTTGTAGTTGTAGTTTAGGCTGTAAAATGGGTCCTCACATAAGCCTTCTCCAACATCTAGCTTTTTATGCTACCCGTCCATACTCAGCAGTGAACTTATGACACCAAATCAAGAGGTGAATTTAGACATTGTACTTCTACTTCCTTGAAAAGCTTGTATGGAGATGAGACTGATGTATGATTAGGTTATTTGCCTTCTCAACTCTCTATGTGGAATTGGGTTTTCTAGCTTTGAATAATGATGCAAGGGAAGTTTTCATGAATTGTAGATCGTAGGTTATTTTAGGAATAAAGACATTGCTAATTGAGAAATGATTGCATTATGTTTGATTGAATTACACATCATTGAGACTTTACTAAAACATCCCGTAATTTTAACATTTATTAGAATTCTAATTATTTGCCTTATTTTGGAGTGACTCCAAAATGCTACACCTGATCATGGTTCACAGTGTATTGGACCATAGTATTTGATAAGCTTGCTTTACAACTCATGCAATTGCTACTGCCTCTTTAATGCCTTGCATTTTCAAATTGCACAATTTAAGCTCAGCCATATTCTGGTGATGGAATATATAAATTTTACTGTACAATCCTCCCTGCTTTCATCTTTGAACTCTTAAATTTCCTAAATAATAATTGCATATAGTATGTCTTATCATTTTATAATTTTTTCATGATAAAGAAGACCTCATGAGCCTCCAAACTCTCTTCACTCCTCCCCCCGCCACCCAACAAAAATCTAATGGACGTAGGCAGTCTTTTACATGCACTGAACTTCCTGAAATTCATTAAATATAGTTGGCCATATCAATTGGGTCAATATCACCACCAATCACTAGGTGCCATATGTAAGCTAACCAACAACGTCATGGACTTATCACAAGTCACCTTGTTGAGATTAGCTAAGATATAGATGAACTTAATCAGAGGTACTGGTCATGAGGTTCATGAAAACACAAGCTAAGATATCAATCTAAACTGAGACATTAGCTCAAACCCTTCTCTTATATATAATGCCTTCCAGAACTAGAAAAGGATGAAAAATATATTTTCAAACTTCTTTTTGGATGCTTTGTTCAAAGTGACACCATCTCAGTTCCTTATGAAATTAATGAAATCTGTTCTAGACCTTCAAAGATCATTGTAGTATATAGATTTTATTGTGAAATGTTTTAAAACCATAAGTACAATCATAAGTTTGTGCACAAGGTTATTTCCATTGCTACTTTCTTCTCACAAAAGGGGTATATATCAAAATATAAGCTTGCTTTTGTATTGACTATGATTTTCTAAGGTAATTTTAGAAGTCCTTCGACCTTCTATTGTTAGACTTGAGGCATTTCTGCCTTATGCAATCATGTTGAGGCATCATTTTCGACCTTCATGTAATAATACTGAGGCATAAGATGTTGGACTCTATTAAGTCATTAAAAGGAAATTTTTTAGTATATATATATGTGCTAATTCCAAATGGTGAGGCCCAAAAGCAGAAAAGTGGCAGGGCATCATTGACCTCCAACATAGGCATATTGTAAAGACGAATGTCATTTCTATATAGAACAGGGGAATTCTTAGTATCTCTAGCATATGCGTTAGGATAACTATGATACATGAGATTATGAATGCCATGTCTAATTCATACCTGTTTAGAGCTCGGATTTCATCTAGTACAATATATCTTAACACAAATCATGAGCATGGCCCAGCCTTTTCCACAAGACAAAAATGTCATAAATGGAGCAACTCAAACAGGAGATCATATGAAGAGCAACCTAACTAATGTAAAAAGAGATTCAGGAGCTTTGTTTGCACCAACTGCGGGGACAAATAAACTAGACCGAACAGAACATAGTGAAGCTTGTTTATTAAAGATATCTCCTATTGAAAAGGGGTTGCTTTTATTAGGCATTGAAAAGTCAAATATGAGATGTAGGACCAAAGCAGGTTCATGCATTAGATGCTCTGCTGGCACTGAAGTTCAGCAGAATTCTATAGATATATCAAATTCAATGTAGACAAGCTTACTGATTGGGAAGCCTAATCAGTGAGTAGAATAGGAATTCCCAATGAGAAGTTGTACGATTGATCCTGAGACAGTGGACGATGCCTCCAGCTTTGCAGCTGTTGGTACTGAGATTTCTTTTTCATTGCCTTCATCGGGAGATGTTGGTGTAGAAGTTGTTAATGATTCTACAAGTGTTGTTGAACATGCAACTAATTCTAATTATGATATTGTTTCATTGGATCATATTTTTGGAGGAAATGACTCCCAGGTTAGAAAGGATGAGATCCTTGTGAAAATGTTCCATCGTGTTAGATAACTGGAAACACTGCTACAAGAATGAAATCAATGGGCCCAACGAAAGGTAATGCAGTAGCTCGCAAACTGAGTAAAGACAAAGCTGAATTAAAGGCCCTCAAGCAAGAGAAGGAAGAATTTGTCTGCCTTAAAAAGGAAAATTTTTCTCTTGAGGAAAGTACCGTGAAGAAACTTTCTGAAATGAAGAATGCATTACGTAAAGCCAGTGGGCAGGTAGAACTTGCCAATGCTGTAGTCCACAAGCTGGAAGAAGAAAATACACTGGTAAGGCATGAAATGGAGACTGCAAAACTAAGTTCTTTACAATTTGCAGTAGCTTGTCAAGAAGCTCTTAATAGAGAGAAGGGAATGAAAAAGAAGTTTGAGGCCTAGGTAAGACATAAATCTATATTGCAAGAAGAACTTCTCAGTGAGAAGCGTAAGCTTGTACATTTGCAAGAGCTTCTAGTAAAAGCTAAACAATGGAAACTACAAACTGAGGTCAGAAACTTAAATGAGTTCATCTTGATATCCTTGTCACTAGTCTGTTGATGTTGTAGTTGTAGTTTAGGCTGTAAAATGGGTCCTCACATAAGCCTTCTCCAACATCTGGTTTTTTATGCTACGCGTCAATAATTATCCTTAAATGATTCTTTAAGGATCTCTTTATAATTGCATACAATTTGTAAGCAAATGTTTCCAGAACATTGATACGAACCTCTAATGTATTTCATTCTTCAAGATATGCTACACATCAACAACTCCAAAGAGGTTTATGATACAAGTCTTTGACACGGGATTTTTCAATCAAACCTTTACTTGGTCTTTACTAATAGAGTTCCTTTAAAATGACAAGAGATTATTCAGATCCCGGAATAGTTAAAAAATCATTATAGGTGATGACACATACTTGTTAAGTATTAAACTCACTGATCTTCATGCAAGTCTGTGATCTTCAACACTTTAATTGTAGCATCAATTCTTCCTTTTAGACAAGGTTAGTTCCAAGAGCCATAACAAGTCCTCAAGAAGCACTGGTCATGAGGTTCATGAAAACACTTCAAGCTAATATATCAATCTAAATTGAGACATTAGCTAAAATCCTTCTCTTATGTATAATGCCTTCCAGAACTCAAAAAGGATGAAAAGTATATTTTCAACTGCTTTTTCGATGCTTTGTTCAAAGTGACACCATCCTGTATATTTATTTACTTCACTGTATTATTTTGTTGTATGCAATTTACACAAGTTTCAAACACTTGATTAGCAGGTTACACTTCTCAACACATCTAGAATTTCTGGCTTGTACAGTGAACAACATAGTTAACCTTGTTAAACCTATCCTTAAAAGGTCGGGGATTGAATTTCAATGTAAAGCTTGTTGAACCGTTAACTAGTCATTTTTTCAATTTATTTACGCATAGAAAGTTTTAGGTAGAAGATTTGCCTCGTGTAGAAACCTAAAACACTTTTTCATCATTTACACTAGGAAAAATTTGCAATACCTTGTATTGTCCATTGTTGAAATTAACACAGGATCCATCT
Source organism: Pinus taeda (assembly GCA_000404065.3). Lineage (NCBI taxonomy): Eukaryota > Viridiplantae > Streptophyta > Pinopsida > Pinales > Pinaceae > Pinus > Pinus taeda. The sequence goes on from APFE031395399.1 coordinate 60,763, forward strand.
TAACTCAAGATTTGAGATGTGTCTTACTAAGCTTGCAAGCTAGGAGGATTGGTCTAGAAAGGTCTTAACTAAGCTAGCTATACAATCTCTTGCAAAATCTTAACTCAGCTTAGTTAAAATGTTTTTTATGAGCTCAAGCTCAACTTAAGAAGGTATGGTCTTGATTACTTGGTTATGCTTGAGCCCAGGAAAGGTCCTTTGTTCAAAGTGACACCATCCTGTATATTTATTTACTTCGTTGTATTATTTTGTTGTATGCAATTTACACAAGTTTCAAACACTTGATTAGCAGGTTACACTTCTCAACACATCTAGAATTTATGGCTTGCACATTGAACAACAGTTAACATTGTTAAAGCTATCCCTAAAATGTCGGGGATTGAATTTTAATTTAAAGCTTGTTGAACCTTTAACTAGTCATTTTTTCAATTTATTTACGCGTAGAAAGTTTTAGGTAGAAGATTTTCCCCATGCACAAACCTAAAACACTTCTTCATCATTTACACTAGGAAAAATTTGCAATGCCTTGTATTGTCCATTGTTGAAATTAACACAAGATCCATCTTAACTCAAGATTTGAGATGTGTCCTACTGAGCTTGCAAGCTAGATGGTTTGGTCTAGAAAAGTCTTAACTAAGCTAGCTATGCAGTCTCTTGCAAAATCTTAACTCGGCTTAGTTAAAATGCTTTTCATGAGCTCAAGCTCAACTTAAGAAGGTATGATCTTGATTACTTGGTTATGCTTGAGCCCAAGAAAGGTCCTTTGTTCAAAGTGACACCATCCTGTATATTTATTTATTTCACTGTATTATTTTTGTTGTATGCAATTTACACAAGTTTCAAACACTTGATTAGCAGGTTACACTTCTCAGCACATCTAGAATTTCTGGCTTGTACATTGAACAACATAGTTAACCTTGTTAAAGCTATCCCTAAAAGGTCGGTGATCAAATTTTAATGTAAAGCTTATTGAACCTTTAACTAGTCATTTTTTCAATTTATTTACGCATAGAAAGTTTTAGGTGGAAGATTTACCTCGTGCACAAACCTGAAACACTTTTTCATCATTTACACTAGGAAAAAATTTCAATGCCTTGTATTGTCCATTGTTGAAATTAACACAAGATCCATCTTAACTCAAGATTTGAGATGTGTCCTACTGAGCTTGCAAGCTAGGAGGATTGGTCTAGAAAGGTCTTAACTAAGCTAGCTATATAGTCTCTTGCAAAATCTTAACTCAGCTTAGTTAAAATGCTTTTCATGAGCTCAAGCTCAACTTAAGAAGGTATGATCTTGATTACTTGGTTATGCTTGAGCCCAGGAAAGGTCCTTTCTTCAAAGTGACACATCCTGTATATTTATTTACTTCACTGTATTATTTTTGTTGTATGCAATTTACACAAGTTTCAAACACTTGATTAGCAGGTTACACTTCTCAGCGCATCTATAATTTCTGGCTTGTACATTGAACAACATAGTTAACCTTGTTAAAGCTATCCCTAAAAGGTCGAGGATTGAATTTTAATGTAAAGCCTGCTGACCCTTTAACTAGTCATTTTTTCAATTTATTTACACATAGAAAGTTTTAGGTAGAAGATTTGCCCCGTGCACAAACCTGAAATACTTTTTCATCATTTACACTAGGAAAAATTTGCGATGCCTTGTATTGTCCATTGTTGAAATTAACACAAGATCCATCTTAACTCAAGATTTGAGATGTGTCCTACTGAGCTTGCAAGCTAGGAGGATTGGTCTAGAAAGGTCTTAACTAAGCTAGTTGTACAGTGTCTTGCAAAATCTTAACTCAGCTTAGTTAAAATGCTTTTCATGAGCTCAAGCTCAACTTACGAAGGTATGGTCTTGATTATTTGGTTATGCTTGAGCCCAGGAAAGGTCCTATTAAGGTTTTAGTATCAAATTCCTCTTTAGATGAGTGAAAAAGCATTTAGATTGACATTTAAAAAAAGTTAAATATGGTTTTGTGCATCTTTATATTCTTTTACATGGTACATGTTAGATTTGCCTATTCCCATGTCATGGTTGTTCCTCAATTTATGCCTTACTGCATTTCCTTTACAACATTTAGTGCAAATACTAGTTATAATCTTTTATTTACAATTTAAGAAGCTCGGCGAGAACAAAAAGTTAACACTCCACCATCCGGAATGGTTTTTCATCTCGCAATGAGACTCAATTTACACGTGAAAATTCCTGGCTCATATTAGTTTGAATTTAGAATTTCGATATATTCTGAATTACCAAACAAATTCTCGATTTATGTCCCAAGCTTACAAATCAGTGACGTGGATATAAGATGGGCATATGGTTATTTTATTAAACGACCATTTATAAAATCTCAAAATCGATTTAATGTATAAATTGTAAAAATTTAATAATAAATACAACTTGATTGCTAAACTATAAATTTTAAAATCTCAAAATCGATTTAATGCATAAATTATAAAAAATTAATAATATATAATAACTTAATGATATGATTGTTAAATGGAAAATTTAAATTATTTGTATCCAAATAATAGACCGTGCTTTCCATCTAACTATTTATTGCTTGATTTAAAAATGTATTACTAGCAATTGTCCCAAAAGGTACAAAGAGAGGCCGATAGGATTATTAAATTAGAATTGATGAATTTCTCTAGAAAAAATTGGTTCAAATTTGAGCATCTAAAATAAGCAAAAGAACATTCCGTTAGATTAAGAGATCATCAAACCATAGCAAAAGCACCATTAATCGATAAACATAAAGATTAAGAGATCATCAAACCATAGCAAAAGCACCATTAATTGATAAACATAAAGATTAAGAGATCATCAAACCATAGCAAAAGCACCATTAATCGATAAACATAATACAAGATCGACGTTAATACTGGCCGGAAATGTCCAACACTATAAAACCTTTCAGAACCAACTATTGAAATGGGTGGAAGTTCACTCATTAATTTATCTTAAGACCATGGGGATATTTGAATAATAAATCAGGGAATTTGCAGATATTGTTTAACAAGTTTCGGAATCCAATTTAATACAAAATTTAAATAGCAAACTCGAACTAGTTTTGTAATTGGAAGCCAGGATTTTCGGAAGACATAGTAGAGTATCATTACAATGGCTGATAGTAACTTAATAGCAATATTTGCATTTAAGCAAATAACGAGAATATCTTGTGCGGACTAAAAAGCAGGAAGGAATTCTGGTTACACATATATTATCTTAGAAATCTCAAGTTGTTTAAGTGTTCATGTATGAGTTTACCATGCCCTGTTCTTAATAAGTTGAATTGGATTCCGAGTAAATGCGAGATATATGAAACTACATTTAGGCTTTTCAGTTGTATTAAATACTATGGAAACATATTAATTAATTTAACAGTTTCCACTGTGTGATGGTATATGAACGACAAGGTAATTCCATCATAGAATATAAGACATAGGATCTTCCAAACAAATTTAAAAAGGTCGGTAAGACCATTTGTGAACCAATCAATAACTTGTGTTTTTTGCAATTACCTTAACCAGTGGTTTGTCAATGGTCACAATTACAAAATATTCAAGCCAGTATCATTCCCTTTGTTAAGATCACTTTTTTTCTCAGATAGTACTCCCTTTGTGAGGATACAGTCTCCATCTTCATTCTAAACCATTACTAATTTTCTGTAAGTAAGATAGGTATGAGATTCAGTTGCAAATCAAAAACTTTCTAGGTAGATTACATGATGCTCACAATTTTAGGAGTATGGGAGTAAAATATATACATAGTTGATGGATGAAAGATAGATTTTGGAATGATAGGGCTTGGAATAAGTGAGAAGGAATCCTTCCAAGGGCTTCATCGCGATGATGGGAAGACGGTTTATAAACATACATTTCCCTTTTCTTGACATAACATCTGTAAAGGATGTGATAGGAAACTTCTCCCTCATTCCCCTATGTCAACATAGTTGCAAGCAGTGAGATATGTCAACTCTGTTATGATGTTAACAACCATAGAGTAGTGCTGCAAAAACTCAGCGGTTACAATGAATTCTTAGGCAGTGCTAAGGAAACCTTACAAGTGGTAAAAAGGGATACATGAATCTGAACATTTGAGAATATCAAAGATGAGATCTACATGAACTTGCAGAAGGACCTCCCCTGGTCTGCTGGGTGTTATAATAGTTGCAACTTTGACACTTGTGTGCAACAATGTGAAAATTTACTTCAGAAGTTACTCCACAGTCATTGCATAAGATCCAAACCTGCTCAAATGACCGACGAGAAAGTGGTGAGGTATTTTCTCTCACGCTACTAATGGGCTCTAAAATATGCCTCCAAATTATACCACATTAACATCAGACAACTTACCATTTTGTTCTTGTAAGCTTCAGGCATTGGAGTCAAAGCAACCAACATGACAAAAAAAAATATCAGTATCCACTCAAGAAGCTTAAAAAATCAATTGCCATTGGACGAAAGAAAATTTCAGAAATATGAGAAATCAAAATTAGCAAGAACACATATAATAAGCTACTCTTTATACAACCCATTGCAAGTTGACTTCAAGATGTTCATCTTGTCGAAAATATCTACCTCTCAGTCAAGTTTCTCCCACAATTTAGACATATCACACATATCACAGACAGATTTGGAGCACACTGGACAAGTAAATCTGCAAAGGACAAACAAACATGTTAGAATGTCAAAGACATTTGAAATAAAATTAAAGCTGTGACCACAGATCGCTGAAAAAGGTACCATCAATGGGCATATCAGTGCAAGTATATCTAGTGTTGTGTAATAGTATAAGTAGACTGGAAACAAGAGGTTGTGAGCCAGGGCACAAAACAGGCCACATATGAAACTTACTGAAGTGTACCTATAGGATAAAGCTTTAGGACGGTATTGCATGTAAAGCCATAGGTGGACAAGAAGGGGATTATTGATCAGAATCTGAAAGTATAGCATTAGTAACCTGGAAAATCTGAAAGCATGGTATTAAAGTGACTTTGTAAGTAAATTAGTCAGTGGTATTGTATGTTTCATCTACTGTTAATGTCAGGAATTTTTTTATTAATTAGAACTATATTGCCAATTTTGAACTTATGATGTGACAGTATATTCGTGTTCTTTTTACTCATTTCACTAAATTAAAAAAAAGTTAAAATAAGAAATAATAAAAATATTCAGTAAGGTTTGCGTGGCCACTATTTGGGGCTGCCCAACCCCAGGTGCCACGATTGATGCCTTCTCTGGCAGTGCCACGATGGTAACACCATGCACCCTTCCCAGCGAAGGGCCATCATTTGGAGCTGCCTTCCATTACCACAGATGGTCTCTTTTCTATGTTGTGCGACGGTGCAACCTATTCCAGGGCTGTTTCATTGGACTGGCTTATAAATATGATTGAGAGAGCGAGGCCACCATTTGGACCTGCTTTCAATTGCCACGAATGATCACTTTTCCAAGGTAACGCCACGATGGTCAGACCATGCAGGTTTGCCTAGCATTGCTTCTATTTATTTTTTTTTTGAATAACCGACGAGCTAATGTGGTAGAACATCTGTGTCCAAAATGGTGAAAAAGCGAGACTTGTACGTCGCAAAATATCCAACAGGTTTAGATGACATGGTCAAACATTTTGAAGATACAGTGCTTTTGCAGAAACTGGGGTAGAGCAGGGAACCTGGGGTCTTGGGGATCGTGGGGTTAGGTGGCGCAGGAAAAACAACGTAAAAGAATTCTTCAATCGCAAGATAATCGTAAAAGAATTCTTCAATCGCAAGAATTCAGATTATGAAACATCCTGCTTCTTATTTGACATGAGAGATCATGCTGCCAAAGGTTCTTTAAATGTGTTGCAGAAAAAGCTTCGCAGAGAAAGCTTCTTAATAGCTTGACTGGATTGGATCAACCAGTAGACAACGTTGATGAAGGTAAAGGGATGCTCATAGACCCTCTCAAATCTTCCAACGCCTTGGTAATCTTGGATGACGTTGACGATGTGAATCAGGTTGATGCACTTCTGCCTCTTCAAATTCATGATCTCCGCCCAGGTACCTTAATCTTGATTACATCTAGAGATAAGCATGTTCTCAGAAGCTCAACAGTTAAAAAATCATTATCTCCAAGCATTATTTTCTATCACCTGCGAGTGAAGTTAAAGGGCGAGAGAATGCCAGAGTCCTCCTTGGCATCCCAATTATATTTTATTTCAAAATGATAGTGAATTTACTCTAAAATATGATTATCTTCCGACGTAACAGATACGACTTACGCATCTCATTTTGTCTGACATCCATATTTTTTTAAATCATCGGATTCCATTCCGTGTGGCATGCGATTTTTAAATTCAGCGGATTCGAACTTTGTCTTGGCATCCAATTTTTCAATCGACGATCCCACTTTGACTTTCATCATATTATGGAACAATTGAGCTGAGTCCTGATGCCACTCCATTTCTTCTTAAAGGATCCTTTAAGCCAATTCAATTCATTAGGGAGCTGCAAGTAAATTGCAGTATTTTTCTCACCAAGGACCGGTGGGCTTATTTCGCCCATTTCTGTATGGGTATTAAGTGAGAATCAACAAACTTACTCACCCCGCCAGAAGTTTAGATCCATCAAGGGCTAGATTTTCGTTAGGGTTTCGACAAAATGTTTTGGAGCGACCTAGCCGCAAATCTGGACCTGGTGCTGGTTCCCACAGGTATTCTTTTCATGGTGGCGTACCATCTCTATCTCCTCTACAAAATCAAGAAGTACCCCAATACTACAGTCAAAGGATTCGAAAATGCCAACAAACGAGTCTGGGTACAACAGATGATGATGGTAATAATCAGGACAGTTATTACTGATTTTTCTTATGTTTTCCCAAGATACATAGTTTATTTTTTCCTTGTTTTTTAGGGTTTTGATTTCAACAATCAATTGCAGGATGTACCGAATAAAACCTCAATAGCTCTTACAGTGGTGTCAAGCAACATATCTGCTGCGGTCTATCTGGCCAGTCTCTCACTAACGATCAGTTCTGTGATCGGCACCGTATTGTCCTTCGCCAAACAAAGCAACAGCAGCATCAGCTCCAGCCGTCTGGTAACTGAAATATTCTTCGGAAATCAGAATTCCTTGACGTCTACCCTAAAATATGTGAGCCTACTAATTTGTTTCCTGGTAGCGTTCATATCTTATGTACAGTGTGTTCGTTATTTCGTTCACGCGAGTTTTCTGATCAGCACGCCCAACTCAGCTGTCCCTGAACATTACGTTGAGATGGCGGTAATTAGAGGGAGCAATTTCTGGTCTTTGGGGATTGGGGCTTATTACTTTGCCTTCCCGCTTCTGCTGTTGATCCAGTGTTCCTGTCAAAAGTAAATTAAAATTTTCAATAAAGCGAAACTGAATTTTCCCATCCACTGGCAATTTCTTGCAAATAAAAAACTTATCTTTTCATCCGAGGCTCTAGAATCTCCCAAAAAACTTCGTCGCCATCAGCGGCTGTTGAAGAGGATCGATAGCGTACTCCACAAAATCGAGGTAAGGACTAGGATTAGAGCAAAGGTGAGCGCAAGTGAATGGATTACTTGTAACAATGAAGACGATGGTTCTGGAGCTCTCTGCCCATAACAGAAATGAAGGCCATTTTCCGCCAGATGAAGGCCATGACGAGTAACTGACTGAGGAAGACCATGACGAAATGGGCACAGATGTCAGTAGACAGCATACGGGTGGAACAAACTGTGCACAGATGTCAGATGTACTCCGTCACTGAAGGAGGCCAAGTGTCAACCTCGGAAAGAAAAGGACGACGAAAGCTTGTTTCAAAGGAAGGCCTATTGGCCTAATTATTTTCATTTTTTT
>APFE031395399.1:74330-95301 GCA_000404065.3 Pinus taeda
AAGCCACAAAAATAACAATAGAGGGATTCTATGGGGCACATTAATAACAATATGGGGGCAATAGGGGCACAACAATATTAATAAGGGGTACAACTACCATAGTAATGGGGTAATCACTAGTATTATAGGGACCCAACATAAATAAAGTGGTTAACTTGCATTATACAAGGGATCACGAGTAGTTAGGGTTTTGGGTCTCCTCCTCATCCTCATCATCAACATGATGTCATTCCTTCCTTACATGAACTAGGGTTTCTTCTTTCAACAGAAACATCAGATCTAAGGTTTTATCTACAAGCCCTAGGTTTTCGCATCCAAGACTTAAAGTCTTCTAGAATTTACAAATCCTAGTTTTATAATACTCATTTTACACCTTTTGCAAGTAAAAAGGATGGAAGTTGCGCATATAAAGAATATATGAGCATATACGGAAAATATGCACATATACGGAAGTTGGGCATATACGGAAGATATGCATATCTTCTGTATATGCACAAATTCTATATATGTGAATTTATTATGTATATGCGCATAACTTATGTCTATGTGCAACTTTTGTATATGCACATATATTCCATATATGCACACACACAAGTTGCGCATATACAGAAGTGCACAACTTACGTAACATGCATATACGATAGTCTCCATATATGCACAACTTCCGTATATGCACATATCTTTTGTATATGCGTAAATTTTTCATATATGCATATCTTCCATATATGCACATCTATTGTATATGCGCAACTTCCAAATATGCACATATACAGAAGAAATTCACATATACGAAATAAACATATTTATGAAAAATATGTGCATATACAAAAGTTACGCATATACGAAAGATATGGACATCTTTTACATCACATATCTTTTGTATATGTACAACATTCATATATGTATATACGGAAGTTGTGCATATACGGAAGTTGCGCATATATTGAGGCTATGTATGTATGTAGGTTGAAGTTGTGCACAACTTTGTATATGTAACTTATGTATATGCACACATATGGAAGTTTCACATGTATGGTATATGCACATATACAGAAGTTGCACATATATAGAAGATGCATATATAGATAATTTATGTGTAACTTCAACCACTGTATATATGCAACCTCCATATATGTACAATTTTCATATATGTGCAATTTTTGTATGTGTGCAACTTCCGTATATATGCATATACGTAAGATATGCACATATACAGAAGATGTGCATGTACGAAAGTTGTGCCTATACATAGGTTGAAGTTTTGCACAAGTTCTATATATGCACATATTTCGTATATGCACAACTTCTCTATATATCTTCCATATATGTGAAACTTCTGTATATGCACATAGCTTCTATATAAGTGCAACTTCAGTATATGCACATATACTAAAGTTGTGCAAACATAAAAAATGTATGCAACCATATTCATAAGTTGTGCATACATAAAAACAATCTGCATCTTCTGTAATACACATATACGATAACCTCCATATATACACAACTTTTGTATATGTGCACATCTTCTGTATATGCCCAATTTCCATATATGCACATATATTCCATATATGTGTAACGTTTTTATATATCCATATTTTGTATATGCGCATATATTTTGTCTATGAGTAATTTTGTTATATGTGCACATTTTCTGTATATGTGCATCTATCGTATATGTGTAACTTCCATATATGCACATATATGGAAGATGTGTTTGGAACTACTCTATTCATGTTTTCTTGAAGACTTTAATATATAAGTGATGTCGACTTTTATACTTAGGAATTCATGTGTTTATAATCTGTGAAGTTATTGAGGTAAATTAGCTTGTCTCAAGTCATGGTAAGGGCCCACCATAAACCTCAGCCAAGTTTTGTAATTGATTTCAATTAGATAGGAAGTGTGTATGTAGATTAGAATTAGAGAAACTGTACTTAGAATCTTTATTTTTGTAATTTTTAGATATTTGGTACTTAGGAGAGTGATTGAATAACATTTAAAATCTTCTGTAGATCTGAGTGCTTTGTTAAGTTGGTGATTGGCTGTTAAAAGAGTAGATTTCCATTTTGAATCACTTGACTCTTTGAAATCATTTTCACAGGAATTACTTGAATATGTAGGCTTCTCTTTTGATATTGAGCATTGCTAAGTTTGAATGAGCATGTTCCAACTCGAATTGGATTTTTGAAGGTTGAGTTTTATACAATTTTTGGATTCAAATCTCTGATCTCAGCGAAATACATTGCTATATATAGGTCAGAAGTTCCAATAAGAGGTCTTTGTAGTTGATGTTCGACATACCTTTGGTGAAGCCCAATCCACTGAGGTGTATGTCAATCTGAGTGTCCCATTCATTCGTGGTTATTATTTTTAACATTTATTACATAGAATTTTCATCAAGGTTGTTACATTTACATTGTAGATCCATTTGGAACCAACCACTGACTTGTTCTCTAGTCTCATCACCACCTCCCATAAGCTATTCTTCGTGATGGAGTCATACTCCTCTACCATGGCATCAACATGTACTAGTTGAGAAACTACATCCTCAAATGAAGAAGGCTATGTCTCAATGAGTTTTGTCATGAAATCCATATACCCAATGTAATTGCTTGGTGAGCTCCTCTTCCTGTGCACAGATGTAGGAGCTCCCACATTCTCCCATGCATCGCATACAAATCCGTTAACTTCTTTGGTTCTCTTTCTCCCCTGTCAGGAAGAGTCTGGTTGAGTGGGTGCTTCCACTTGACCTCCTGTCTTCTCCTCTGCATGTGGCTACTCCACAACATCCTGAAGCTCTGCATGAGGCTCCCCCTCTGATGGGATACTAAATTCTCGCTCTAGAGAACATCTCATAGCCTTCTCCCCATCAAATTTGGCATATCTCCTCACTATCGTCACCCTGAGTGAAGGAAAATACACCCTATAGTTATGTGGTGTCTCTGTGTATCCTACAAATATTCCCATATTATTTGTAGGTTCATGTTTCTTCTTTTCATCCTTGGAGACATGGAAATACATAGTAGCTACAAAAATTCATAAGTGAGATACATTTCGCTTCCTCCCAGAGAAATCTTCTTCAACTGTGATCATGCCTAGTATTCTATGAGGACTCATGTTCGGCAAATAAACTACGATGTTACATGATTTTTCCCACAGATTTAATGGCAACCCCAAATCATGCAACATGGCTCTTGCTTCTCCCACTATGCTTCTTATCTTCCTCTCAGCCACCCCATTTCACTATGGGTTATGGGGTGCTATCAGTTCTCTTCTAATACCTTATTTTCCACAAAACTCCTTGGAGGTCTTAGATAGCTATTATCCTTTATTATCACTTCTCAAGGCTTTCAATTTCTAACCAATCTCCTTTTTAACCAATGTTTTGAATTTAACAAATTTTGAGAAAACTTTATCCTTCTTCCACATGAAGAAGATCCAACATTTTCTTGAAAATTCATTAGCAAAAATTACATAATACATGTGTTTTGTTGTAGAGGTTGTAGAAAATGGTCCACATACATCAAAGTGGATTTTCTCCAAGACTGCTCCAGCTCTGTTATCTCAGCCCTAGAAGGTGGATTTGACATATTTACCTAATGTGCATCCCTTGCAAACAACATGCAAGGAAATGGTACATTTCAAGATACCGGTTGTAATCTGTTGCATGATTTTTAAGACCCTATGGTGTAATTGTCCCATGCGCCTATGCCAAACTTCTCCAACATTTGGAATTTGCACATTTTTGCCTTGCTACTCAGTGCAACGCAAGCTTCCACCTCAAGTTTGTAGATATTCTTCGCTTTAGCTTCAATTTGTTTCACCTTCCCAGTAGCTACATGTCTCAAAAAGTATTTCCCTTTACTAAAAACAACATCATAGCCAACATCAACAACATCATAAACAGTAGATGCGCATATACAGAAGCTATGCATATATAGAAGATGCATAGATATTATGTATATGCACAACTTTTGTATATGTGCATATCTTCCATATATGCGCAACTTCTATATATGTGCATATCTTCTGTATATTTGCAACTTCCATATATGTGGATATATTATGTGCATGCACAACTTTTGTATATGCACATATACAAAAGTTGCCCATAAACAAAAGTTGTGTGCAACTTTCATAATATGCATATATGGCAATCTCCATATATGCACAACTTCCGTGTATGCACATATCTTTTGTATATGCGCATAAATTCTATACATGCACATCTTTTGTATGTGTTTATATCCTCTATATACATGCATAACTTCCGTATATGTGCATATTTTCCATATATGCACATCTATTTTATATGTGCAACTTCCAAATATGCATATATACGGAAGACATGCAGATATATGAAAGATGTGCATATGCATAAGTAGATGCACATATATAGAAGCTGCACATATATGGAAGATGTGCATATACATAATTTATGCACAACTTCAGTCACTGTATATGTGTAGCCTCCGTATATGTGCAATTTCTATATGTGCACAACCTCCGTATATGTGCAATTTTTGTATATGCACAACTTCTGCATATGCACATATCTATTTGTGGATATACGAAAAATTTGTCTGTATACAAAAGATTTTCATATATGGAAGTTGCACCTATACAGAGGCTGAAGTTCTACACAACTTCCGTATATGTTCATATATTTTGTATATGTGCAACTTTCATATATGTGCTTATCTTCCATACATGCACAACTTCCGTATAGTACACTGCCCTTGAACTCCAATCTCAACTGGGTAACTCAAATTCTTTGCATGCAACAATTATTTTGGGTTGATTGATCAGTTAACTAGATGATTACTGAGTGTGATTGAAGTTACACTGCACAACTTGACCTTCCACTAGTTTCTCCTATAGTTGGAACTAGTATAATTGAAATAACTCAAATTAACTGAAATAGATTACTACAAATTAGAAATAAATCATACTGAATTGAACTCAAGTGTTTTCAACTCGAATTAATTGATTTAACTGAGTGACAAGTGCCATTTCATCTAAGTTAACTACCTCCAAGTATTATGTTGAAATAGAAATTCAAATTTTAATCTAGTTTGACCAAGGCAATGTCAAAAGTAGATTTTCTTGGCGCATTTTCATCACTCCCTCTCAGAAATAAATGGATTATCAACCACCCCAATATTTCACCCGTGGAACTTGAACTTCCCTCTTGACAAGGCCTTTGTCAAAATGTCATGATCCTTTTTCCTCTGTCAGAATATATTGCAACAACATTATCTGTCTCTGCACACAATCTCGTAAATGGTGATACCGGATATCAATATGTTTGGATCAATCATGAAATACAAGATTCTCAAATATTTTGATACAAATATGATTATCACAATAAATCACAGTATGATCCATCATTTGACTAAATAACCCAACAAGAATCTTTCTCATCCAGATCGCCTCACATGTTGCTTGACTTACAACCATGTACTCTCCTTTTGCTGAGTTAAGTGCCACATATCTCTTGTTCCCGTTGTACCAAGAAATTTTTGTTGTCCCAACACTAAAATTCCTCCTAATGTGCTCTTCTTGTTTGATGGGCTCCCCGCCCAATCTACATTTGTGAATCTTTGCAACTTCACTCCCTTTGTTCGTTTGTACCAAAGACCAAACTGATTCGTGCCTCTGAGGTATCTCAACACATGCTTTTTTTCATTCCAATACAGATTGGTTGGCTTAACGATTGCTTGACTAAGTTGGTTATCTGGATAACACATGTCTAGTTGTGTGTTCACCAAATACATAAGTGAACCCACAAGATACCTGTAGATGGTATCCTCCACTTCCTCACCTGAAGTCGCATCCTCTTTCCTCCAACTGCCTACTAGAGGGGTGTCCATGAGTTTGCTACTCTCCATGTGGAACTTCTTTAGTATCTCATTGGCATACTTTCCTTGAGAGACAAACAATTCCCCATCTCCTTTCCATAATTCCAAACTGATGAAATAATGCATGAGTCTCATGTCCTTTATCTCGAGTTCTCTTGCAAGATCCTCTTTGAAATAATTGTTCAACTTCTCATCACCGTTAAAATTAAATCATTGACATATAACACAATAATCAATAATTTACCTTCAACAACAATATGATAAAGGTTTGCATTTGCTTCACTTTTGGTGAAGCCCAACCTGGTGCGATCATTATCGATCCTGGTGTACCGAGCACAGGGTGCTTGCTTCAATCCATACAATTCTCGCTTGAGTTTGCACAAATGTGAACTTATGTCAAAGTTCTCAAAGCCTTTCAGTTGTTCAATGTACACCTCCTCCCCAATAACTCCATTGAGGAATGTTGTCTTCACATCCATCTGGTGGATCTTCCAACTCACTTGTGCTACAAGTGCTAGAATTGATTTGATGGAAGAGTACCTTGCTACTAGAGCAAAGGTCTCCTCATATTCAGTTCCCTCTACCTGAGATACCCCTCGGCCACAAATCTAGCCTTGAGTTTCTCTATGCTTTTGTCTGCTTCTTGCTTTACCTTGTAGATCCATCTTGAACCCACCACTGATTTGTCCTCTGGTCTTGGGACCACTTCCCAAACACTTTTTCTAATCATGGAATCATATTCCTCTACCATAGCATCAACCCATATTGGTTTCTCTACAACTTCTTCAAATGAGGATGGCTCAGTCTCTACAAGCTCACTCTTCAGAGCCATATAGCCAGTGTACTGATCTAGTGACCTCCTCTGCCTGCATTATGATGTGGGTGTTCCCACATTCTCTCTAGCATCATGAAATAATATGTGAGCTTCCCTAGTTCGCTTCCTTCCCCCTCTGGATGTATTTTCTTGAGTGGATGTCTCTACTCTCTACTCCTCTACTTGTGGTTGCTCCACAACTTCCTGAAGTTCTTCTTTTGGAGCTAAAAGCTCATGATATGAATGCAACTAAAGCTCCCTCTCAGAGCACCCCATTTCCTTCTCCTCATCTAGCTTCACATCTCTACGAACAACTGTCATCCTGGGGGATGGAAAGCACACATGATAGTTGTAAGGTGTTTATGTGTACCCCACAAATATGCCCAACTCTAATGTTGGCTTTATATTTTTCCTTGATTCCTTGGAAACATGACAATAAAATGATGATCCAAAGATCCTGATGTGTGACAAATCTAGTTTCTTCCCTGAAAAACTTCTCTTGGTGTACTCATGCCAAGAATATGATGAGGACTGATGTTCTGAAAATAGACCACTGTGTTGTATGATTCAACCCACAAGTGCAGTGCTAAGCCTTGGTCATGCAACATTGCCCTTACAACTCCCACAATACTTATGTTCTTCCTCTCACCTTAATTTGTTGTGGGTCTTGGGGTGCTATCAAATCCATTTGAATGCCTTCCTTTTCATAGAAATTTTTAAACTCATTCGACATGTACTCACGTCCATTATCGCTTTAGATCACCTTCACTTTCTTGCCATTTTCTTTCTCAACAAGTGATTTAAATTCAACAAAGATCCAACACATCTGTGAGAAGTCATCTACAAATATAACATAATACATGTGCTTGGTAGTGGAGACTGTCGAGAAAGATACACATACATCATAGTGGATCCTTTCAAGGATTATATGCGCCTTATTGTCTCGATCATTGAAGGTGGTTTTTGTGTACTTCCCCAAGGTACATGATAGGTCCCTATAATACACACACTTTGCATGTATCCCACTACTCTAGTGCTCCTATGGCTTATAGAAATATGTTGCATGATATTCAAAGTGCCATGATGCAAATGGCCAAGTCTTATATGCAATAATTCACCGATATGTTAGCTCTGTGCCTTCTCCTCTCTTCTACTCAATTCTGCACAGGCTTCCACATCTAATTTTTAGAGGTTCTTCACTCAAACCCTAATCTTCTTCACTTGTCTCATGGCAATGTGTCTCAAGAAAGCCTTCCCTTTTCTAAATATCACATCATATCCACGGTCTTCCAACACCGTGACAAAAATTAGATTCTTCTCCTGACTTGATACAAGCATCACATTCTTGAGCATGAGAGGGGACCCTGACTCCCTATAAAAAGTAACTGTACCAATACCGATTATCATCTCCCATCTAGATGTGCATATGGCGATCTTTCTCCTCCAAATCATTGAAAAAATCTTTGTTCCCCATCATGTGGAATGAGGAACCACTATCCAGATACCACACACTACCCATCATTGTTCTTGCCATGCATGCAATGAGGATGAAGTCCAACTCAAATTGTGAAGCCAAAGTTTCACCTACCACTCCTCCTAAGGGCTTTTTTCCTACGTTCTTGTGTGGACACTTCATGGCATAGTGTCCTAGTTCATGACAGTGAAAGCACTTGATTTTGGACACACCTTTCTTCTTGCCCCCTTGACTAAATTCTGCTTTGGACTAGGATTTCTTCTTTTTCCCTTTATTTCCCTTTCTAGCCAAAGCACAATTTTCTTCATCCTTGCCCTTGGATGAAGTCTCATCTCTGTTGCTCTACCTTATCTCCGCCTGTGCCAAATCAAACCAAAAATGTTGCCAATTTGGTAGCTTCTCCCTCCCATTCACCAAGTTTGGTAGTTGTGCCAACTCTTAGGAATGCTTGGAAGGGCTAGGCCTACCAAATCATCCTTTTCTACAGTAACCCCAACTTGACCAAGTTCATCACGACATCATGTGAACCTTCTTAGGTACCATGGAATGATCTCGTTCTTCTACGTCTTGATATTTTGAAGCTTGTCCTTGAGTGCCAACTTCCTATGGTCACTACTATTCTGGAATAGATATGTTAATGCTTGCCACATTGCATATGGAGTCCCTTTCCCGTGGAGATTAGAGACAACATGGTCTCTTACTCCCTCCAATATGATTCTCCTTGCCTTGGCTACACACTTCTTCCAATCCACTAGATCCTGAGCATCAACTGCTGTCGATTCCAAAATATCACTATTAATGAATTCCTTCACCCCATTATCTTCCGGCACTACCTCCACACAATCCTTCTAGGCAACATATTTCGAGATTCTCTCAAGGGCATACTTGAGTCTTAATCCAGAAAAATCCATCCTTCTAGATCTAAATAAATGATCCTACAAATTCGCTCCTCCTGCAATAAGAATTTAGAAATCTCTTCTCTACTATGAATCTTGCTCTGATACCATGTAGAAATTAATCTTTAGGTTCGAAATTGCTTATGAAATTTACTAAATCATAAGACTCAAATCTACTCTACTCATCTAAAGTATTTCACAATCGAGAACACATCATAAACATGCACAAATATTTAGCACACATACACAGATATTTACCTAGGGGAACAATTGCTCAAAACCCATTACTATATGTATTGCATTAATTAAAGAATAGAGAAGAAATACAATTCTTTCTCAAGCATTCTTTCTCAAGCTTGAGCAACCTGTGCAAATGTATATTCTATCCCTCTGCCTAACTAACTGAGCCTGACCAATACCTAGCCAAATTTGCAAGTCTCCAATCTCCTATTTCTTTGCGCTATTCCTTGAGGAAATTTCCCCTATTTTTTTAGGAATTTCATACCAAAGAATTGTGCAATTACCTTAAGTCCTTTCTTTGACTGCATGCACCACCTGTACAACTTGGAATAGTTTACAACTGATAGTACACTGCCCTTCAACTCCAATCTCAACTGGATAACTTGATTTCTCTGCATGTAATAGTTATTTTGCGATAATTGGTCAATTAACTGGATTACCATTGCATGTGATTGAAGTTACGCTGCACAACTTGACCTTTCACTAGTTTCTCCAATAGTTGGAACTAGTTTAACTCGCAATAACTCAAGTTAACTGAAATAGATTGCTACAAATTAGAAATCAATCATAATGAACTGAACTCAAGTGTCTCCCTCTCGAATTAACTGAGTTAATTGAGTGACAAGTCCCATGTCACCTCAATTAACTACCTCCAATTATTCCGCTGAAATAGAAATTGGAATTTTAATCTAGTTTGACTAGGGCAAAGTCAAAACTATATTTTCTTGTTGCATTTTTAGCATAAAGAGATTCAACATGGGAAAATGTAAACCAACAACGACATCTATTTCAATAGGAACAAAATTGAGCAAACAAGATGATGGACAAGTAATGGATTTAACATTGTATAAGAGGCTTGTAGGTAGCCTTATGTAGCTCATTACAACTAGACTTGAAGTTATGTATGTAGTTAGTTTCATTTCCAAATTGATGGAGTCTCCCAAGGACTCTCACTCGAAAGTTGGAAAAATAATATTGAGGTATATTGTATGTAAAATTGATTATGAATTGTGGTACAAAATTTATGAACACATTTAGAGATAGTGATTTTTCTAGTGATACTGATAATAGGAAAAACACATTAGGATATGCTTTTCATTTGAGTAGAAATTTGATGTCATGGGGAGCTTGAAAAAATCCATTGTCTCTATATCTTCCATAGAAGTAGAATATAGAACAACTACTACATCATTATGCCATGTAGTCTAGCTATGAATACCTTTAAACTATCTTTCATGTGTGAAGTGGCGAGCTTCTATTTTTTAGAGCAATAGCATCTTGCACATGTGAAGTGGCCAACTTCTATTTTTTAGGGCAATAGCTTAGTGACTGCATTTTCAAAAAATCATGTGTTGTAGAGGAAAAACATGCACATTAACACTCATATCACTTCATTTGTGATTTTTTCAATAATAATAACATAATTCTTCTATTTTATGAATCTAAAAACACAACTCATAAATATATTTATTACATGATATATTTTACCTAATAAATAAAATTATACAATAAAAAGTAATAAACTTAATTAATTAATATTATGTTAGAATAACTATATCTCAGAAATATTTCTTATTTCAATCTACAATCTACATGGTGTGGTACATAACACTCTCAACCACTTAAATATGTAACAAATTTATTGGATTTAATGCTTACATCCTATATTTGAGATGTTTTTTTGAGATGGTTGAGAAATTCTTCAACCTCTCCTTCTAAGTTAGGAATAAGTTAGATCCGAGAAACTCTATATATTAGAGTAATCTTTGAATGTAATGTTTGTGGGTGTTGAGCGCATACACCTTTGTGTGCAATATATGAGTGATTCCAGCCATCTTTAACATGGTATCGGAGCCTGAGTCGAGATAGGTTAAACCTATGTAGTGTAGCGAGTGATTGCAGAAGATTATGCTTCAGATTTCATAGTGAGAGATATTAGAATTGAGAATTCATATGGTCCAGGTGGTATGACTCTGGATGATCAAGTTGTGGCGTTGAGAATTTCAGCAGATTGTTGTGCATTTTACAGTTGCAAATTTCTAGCATATTAGGACACCTTGTTAGATGAAAGTGGGAAGATTAGCTCTGTGGCTTTTTTCAATGCCAGAGTGTGAGTTGACGGAAGTTGCAGAGTTGTATGACTTGTAAAGATGTCTAAACATTGATGTTTATGATGGGAGCGAAACGGTAATGTGAGGTGTAGGTGCGAGTTGGACACAAATACCTACTCTCTATGGTGTGCGCAACCAAGAGGAGACTATGTTGAGCATGAAATGAGCATCATCGTCGTCATGAGTTTAAGTTTCCACCATTCTTCATATCATTAGTGCTCCAGTCAAGAATGCATATGCTTATCGTACAAAATTTGAAGCAAACTTACCTGTAAGTCGTGGAGCGTAGATGAGTTTTCAAAGGTCACTACTCATAAATTATAAAAGAAGAATGCTCCTTCATTGTACATTTCAACACATTCCTATGTGAGACTATTTTGTTCGAACCTAAAGGTCTATTTGAGGCATGCCACTTTCACAAAGCAACCGAAGAGTTTTTTTTAATTGTAGAAGGGTACATCGGTGTTGAAGTTTAAAAGGTATTTCATTTTATTTTTTCATCATGGAGTTTATGGTTTTAGAAAAATTCAGCGGTGCAAAGTTCCCTTGATGGAAAGTAAAAATTCAAATGCAATTAATGAAGAAAAATTTGTGGGGTATAGTGAATGGTTCAAAAGTAGCACCTACAGATGCTAAACAGTTAATTGGATGGAAAAATAGATATGACAAAGATAAGTCCATTATTGGACTTCCTCTTTCAGATTCGCAATTACATCTTGTAGATCTCGCTAAACCATCTAACTAAATATGGGAACATTTGACTCAACTATTTGGCGTAAAAGCTACAAATGCAAAATTTTCCATAAAATTGCAATTATTTAGATTGAAAACGAATGAAGAGACATCTATGTCCACTCATGTAAACAATTTAATGTCTCTTATAAGACAATTAGGTGAAGCAGGTGCCAAGGTGGAGGATGAAGATGCTAAAGCAATATTACTAAATAGTCTTCCTTCAAGTTATAGTAATGTTGTCTTCACTTTGAGTCAAATGTCTTCACAAATTGCATTAGACAATTACAACACTTCTTGCAGAAGAAAAGAGACTAAAACCGGAGGATATAGAAGATAACTCTCCAATAGAAAATGCATTGTTTACAAAGACAATGATGAAAAATAAAAATGCAAACAAGAGTGAAATTGAATGTTACTATTGCAGGAAAATTGGACATACAACGTGGAATTGGAAAAGTCATGCTAGTGCTTTGTTAAAAGGGAAAGAATCAACGAATATAGCCACAGATGAATATCCATTGAATTATGATGATGAATTCTATGAAGAATTTGAACCTCTTAAAAATTTTTAGAACAACACAGTGAAAAGGATCAACATGGATGGTTGTCCAAATAGTACGGTAGTTGCGGATCTTGGGAAGAATCCTTCATTCATTGAAGACGTGGGAGTGGTCTTCTAATGAGGTTATGCGACGGCTTGGGATATTGTTCAGTGATTGACTTCGGGAGGTCCTTGATTCGAGAGTTTAGTAGTCGAACTTGGGAATGCAACTTGCTGACTACACCTTTATGAGGGTTATGAGGCAACTTGATGGAGTCTATACTGATAAGTTGTAAACCAGTTAAAGAATGGTTGTGTATTTTGTTGTTTGTGGATGATTTCAATAAATTTATGTAATGTAAGCATTAAGAGGGGATGTTGGAGTTAATGCTTACATCCTATATTTGAGATGTTTGTTTGATATGGTTGAAAAATTCTCTCAACCTCTCCTTCAAAGTTAGGAATAAGTTAGATCTAGGAAACTCTATATATTAGAGTAATCATTGAATGTAGTGTGTGTGTGTTAAGCACATAAACCTTTGTGTGCAATATATGAGAATGTTGCATTGCAAAACATTAATAACATTAAAAATATTGTTACTTCTAAGTACAAAGAAAAAATGTGGTGTGAAAAAGATTTAGCAACTAAAAGAAAATTAAGATATTATAAGGAGGTCATCAACCCCACCCTAGATGATCAAAAATATCTCTTTGTTTTAACTAGCTCAAAGAAGAAAATTAATATAACCAAGATTAGAATGAACTCTCATGAGCTCCATAGTGAAACGGGTCGTTGGGCAATTCCTAAAACACCATGGATGGAAAGGTTTTGCCATCTCTGTGAGAATACGCACATTGAGGATGAAAATCACTTCCTCTTAGAGTGCCCCACGTACAAGCACATTAGATCTCAGTTTCAAAATCTTTGTTTCAACACTGACCTTCTTAGCCTTTTACGTTGTCAAAATTACAGTGGGCTCAAGAGGCTTCTCTCCAAGCTTTTTGAGCATAGGAATAAAATCTTAAATCAAACTAAATAATTTGTTTCTTTAGGTCCAATAAACCAAAATTTGGTCGCAGTAGACATTAACCGTCGTCATCATCACCATCATGAGTGCTTTTAGATGACCGTCGTCATCATCACCATCATGAGTGCTTTTAGCCATCTCTAACGAAATTAACATAATCACCCATTATTAAATTTAATATTATGTAACCTTTAATAATTAAAAGATGAATAATCTAATATGGAATTATAAATGAGTGAATTGAATTATCAAAGTGTGACCTTTAAGCTACGTCCAAATTCGAGTTTTGAATGCCATGTTGTCGTTTTTGAATTTTGTTATTCTTTTATAATGTGAAAGTGAAATTTGTGAAAGTATAATTTTATTTAAAATCACTTGGAGTTTAGTTCACAATGTTAAATAGAATATTATCCATTTACGTGACTAAAATAAAATATCCAAATGTTGTTATCTTATTGTGTAAATAAAATACTGTCATTAAAATAATGGAAAATTTTAGTAATTTTTTATTACTATTTTTTTTCACTAAATAATTTAGGCTTTCTCTGCACCATTTACATTTCAAATTTGATACCAACTAGACTCCATAAAAACGAACTGATAACACTTACGTATTTACACACACCGCAAACAAAAACATCTCAGATCTCGATGTTAAAGGGAAGTAAATAGTTCCTGAACTTTGATACCAACTTCATATATAATTGTGTAACTGGAAGTACAGCGGCCATGGAAGTTTTTCGTGGATGGGAAAGTGTTATCATGATCCGAGGAATGAAGGCTTATGTTGCTGTGGATTCTGCCAGCAAAAAAAACAAACTTTATATTGAAAATATAAGAGGTTTTTGCATATTCAAGATGTCACATATAATGTATGTAGAAATCATGTATCACACTCGGTAAAACCTTTATAAAGTTATGAGCAGAAACATTCAAAGAAATGAAGGAAATGAATAATCAATATGTGCACCGAATATATTCAAGATGTGCACATCGTATATAGAACAAAACAATGCATATATCTATGTGAAAGTTTTGTCCATGCTTGATCTTATTCAAGGACCAGAAGAAAAATTTAGAAAGTGAGTTAAAATGATTCTCCAGCTACGAACACTCTCACAGTTGACTAGTACCATAATGAAATACCTTTACAAACATTAATGTATTTCAATTTCAGCATTACAATATACATTTCTCAAATAAATGAATACCTGCGAACTATATGGTATTTTAACCACACAATAAGAAAATGCTTAGTATAGCGTGCAATCTCTTCACCCAGATGTTAATAAATCTCCAAGCGGGTTGTCTGTTTCAACGATGCCATATAGACTTGGCTTCCATGGAGATTCCCAAGAGGAACCCTGGATTGAGGGAGGCAACACTAGATTTTTTGTGACTATGTTGACGTTATTGGCCGAAAGAAATGAAGCGAGGTCTTCTTTATTTTTTAATTCGAAGCTTCACATGCAAGGTGGATCCTCATATGTTGTTTGTCATGACTATTCTTCCACTTGATTCCTCATAGATCAAGAACCTCTTCATGTCATTTGCTTGCCTAACCAATCATTCCTCCACAAGAATGATTCTTGATGACCCCTGTCAGACAATGACATAGATATATGAATACATACATACATCATAAAATAATAATGATCTCGTGAGTCAACGTCTTACATAAATACATACGTACATATAAATATTAGCATAAAATAATCATGATTCATGATCATCCTATCAGACATGACATATATACATGCCTATATGTATACATATATAATTGTCAACATAATCATGATCACAACAAAATTAGCAGATATTATAAGGTCAAGGTTAAGAGTGTGAGAGCCAATATTTGTATACTGCCATTAATTATCAAAACTCCTCTTTTATATCATATTAGTGTCCCATGTTGAAATTTTTTATCATTCCACCTAGGTCCTCATGAAAAAATTTAATCATTGATGGTAGCCCAAATCAAAATCCCAGTCTCCCTCAAAAAATCAATATTTGTTGGTCCACCTTCCTGTGTCTTACTGAACATACATTCATTTTAAAAGCTCATTTCATCATGTCTTGTGTCAGTCAAGTCTACATGAAGTCTAGTTATTTAAGGTCTTATTACGTCACTAGCTTTCATTCCTCCAAGGTCCAATAAAAACACCATTCACTGCATAAGGCCAACAAAAGCATGAGAGTGAAAGAAATAATACCCCTTTTTCATTCAAAAAGGATTTGCAAACATGTAACTATGGTTGCTAGAGCTCTAATTTTCATTTCAAAAGTAAAAGTTTTGTTTCAGATTGTGATTTTATTTCGAAAAGGGAGATGTAATTATTTTATTTATTTATGTAATTTTATGTTTATCATATGTAATAAGTCACTATTCCTAGCTGTTTACTCAAACTCTATTGCCAATATCATCCAAAGCAAAATTCAAAAGTAAAGATTTCCAACACTCTAGCATAATCTACCTGCAAAGAAAAAAGTCAAAAAAGAAATTAGCAAAGAAGTCAAAAAGGTGAAATGAAACATTAGCAAGTGCATTTTAAATCTAAAGGATTAAATTCACTCAACTATAAAGAACTTCTTGACTTCAAACTTAGCTTCATTTGCCTCCTACCATTGATTAAGCAAACCCTAAGAGACCCTTTTTACAGTTTTGGGCGAAAATCAGCAAAATAGAGCAGGGGTTGTGCGTTCTCTTTTGGCGATGTGCGTTTACATAGAGCTGCATGTTTCCTTAAGGCATTGCGCGTTCCCTTAATGTGTTGCGTGCTTGCCTGAGGCGTTGCGCATTTGTCCCGGAAGGGTACAGTAACCTCCTCAGCTCCTCCAAAGTACATTCAACCTCCAAACAAGTAACCTCCTCAGCTCCTCCAAAGTGCATTCAACCTCCAAACAAGTCAGTCCCAAAGTGTTGCAAAGGTTTAATTGAATATTTGGTTTAATTCTATATATAAACCCTAAATCTCCCCCAAAAAGTACCTTGCACTCTCAATCCCTTCTATACACTCCCCTACACCTTCCTTCCCTTTCCCTAAACCTTTTTATCCCAGATACCCTCTAACCCTTTGTTCCAAAACGCTAAGTCCTAGGTGCCACAACTACCCAGGCTCCCAAACCCCCTAATTGAAACAATTTCCCCCATCCAAAAAGCTATCATACTACTACCATATATCCCCCTCCATTACATATATCCCTTCACCCACCTCCTTCATATTTACCCTTCCCCATTTCCTATTTCCAAAATACTACATTCCCACTACCTTATACCTCCTAGGGTTTGATATTAAACACCATGGCAAAAGAGGAATACAAACCACACAAGGAGGAAGAGGAAACAAATAGAGAAGAAACAGAGGTCAAGAGAATACACAAAGGAGGAAAAATACATAGATTTGAGCCCACAGACCTCAGAGAACTCATGGCATCTCCTATGACTGTGACATCCTTCAAATGGCTAGGTTGTTATGATTTCTTTGAGCAAGTTCAAGCAGTTCAACACCATTCTGAGTTGACTAGGCTCTTCATATCTAAACTCCAAGACAACCAAGTCACTCTAGCAAGTATCACTTTTACTTTATCTATTGCCATTATATCAGCTTCCACCAGAATCCCAGATGTTGGGAGAAATGGTTTAAACAAGGTGATTAAGAGAGGCATTATTATTAGCCTTATATGAAACCAAGGTACCAAAATGAAAAAAGGGACTATTTTCCTTTTTCACACCTCCTTGACATATATGCCCCAATGAAGAAGATTATTATGAAATATTTTTCATGTGAAGGTATATTTTCTAGGCTCTATTCTTATCACATCCGGATTTTAATGCATTTCACTAGGGTAAAAATGCTCAAATACCCTACTATCTTTTCCGGAGTGTTGAGAAGATGGCCTACATTTCCCAAAAGAGGGAGTATAAAGATCAAATGAAGAGTCTCTTTCATCATTCCCTCATTAAAATCATAGTCCTTTATCATCTCAAGGAACTCAGCATTGCATGGAGTACCTTCATAGCTAATCCCATATTCACATTCATCTACTCAGAATGTTCAAAGCATCCCCTCATCATCTCACCCTTCCACCTCCATTCCTCCACCTCAACCCATAGATCATTCATTCTCATTTGGTGAGTCAGCCCCACCATCACCTCTATCATCACCATTCCATGAGCATATTCAATCACCTAACATGGATGAAATCGGAGAGTAGGAGCACATGAACAGGGTGAGGTCATCAAGCCTAAAGGGACTGATTTAGGCATTTTGACACATACTTATCAGAGAAGACATAGGCAAGTGTTTGCCCCACATAGTGTGGGAGGGGCCTTGCCTTCTTCATCCGCAAAGCAAGTATAGAAGGGTAAGGAGAAGGTGTTAGAGATAGAGATCCAACAGCATCAGGAGGACCTCCATGAGACAGAGCAGGATTTTGACTTAGTTGACCTAAGTGAGCATGATGACAGTGAAAGCACAAGCATTGTCATCAAAGAAAAGGATTCACTCATTGGGGAGCTCCAAGTCAACTTGTAGAGGGAAAAATACATCATCTAATATTGTGAGCAGGAAAACAAGCAGTATGAGACCAAGAATGAGCTCATGGAGATTCATCTCATCAAGGTAAAGAGGGAGGTTGAAAAGGCTAAGGATTTACTTGATGAAGCATATGGAGAATATAGTAACTAGCTGGAGGAATAGGTGCCAAGAAGAAGGCCAAGGACCAGAGGCTTAAAAAGAGCATTGGAGTTAGAAAAACAGAAAGAGGCTAAACTAGCTAATGAGCTCACCCTAAATGAACAATTTTCCAAAATTATCAATGAGAACCAGGAGCATTAGCTTGAGAGGGTGAACAACCATCTTGATAAGCTCCTAGACAAGGCAAAAATAGACACTGACATTCAAAGAAAGATGGAAAAGTATTATTGCCAAAGAAACCAAATAGCAAGGGCAAAGCTAAAGATTGCCAAGGCAAGAATTGAAGCCGTAACTCATCAAGGAGAGAAGAACAAGCTTGATATACTTGCAGAGGCTTCACTCCATGCCTAGCCACATCAAACATCATCTCCTTGGCCAATTTTTAAAACTCTTGGCTCATTTTTTGTAAAATTGGCTTTCCTATCTTTTTTTAGGCAAGTTCATATAAGTTGTTTGGTTTAACGCGCAGCGGCCTAGACGTTGCGCACTTTTTTGAGGCACTTTTTGGAGGAATGGAAGCCACCAACGGATTCATAAGGACTAAGACATCTAGGAAAACCATGTTTCCAACCCTAGAGTGCAAAAATGGCAGGTGAAAAAGGAAAAAACACTACCTAAAAAATCATGTTTCTGCCTCATTTCTGGACCAAGCGTTGTGTGTTTAAGTAGTCTTGGGAGAATGGAGTTTTGAAGGGTCAAATCAAGCCCATTTTGAAAACCAAGGAAATTTTTGGAAACTAGACAGGATAATATTTCCTATGAGATATCCTGGGCTCAATTTGGAAATCAGGAAGATAGGTAACAATGAGCTTGAATATGGCACCACGCATTTGACTCTGGCACTACGCATTTAACAGTTGGCCTAGTTTTTCACTGTTTCTCTCCAAAATTGATTTTTACCTGTGGGAAATCATTGTTTTACTGATGTAATTGATGTGGTTGATGTAATTATTATGTTTTTACTGCTACCTAGGGTAAGTACATTAGGTAAATGGCCTCCATGACTTGTAATGAATCAATTCACTTAAGTTAGGGATGAGTCACTTTGACCACCCTACACTCTAACTATCTATTCAGTCTTTGTTGTAACTGCTCCTCCTCTCACGGATTCAACCCCTGAGGCTAGGATGATTTGGTTTGAGGCCTATATCATGTAATTTCTTAGTGATTCTACGGGTTGGACTCTATTGGATTTTGTACTAGTGTTTCAGACTTTGGCATGAAATATATTGGATGAGTTGCAACTATTTTGGTGGAATTCTTGTGGCATGGTATTTTGATATTGTTTCTTCCGCAGTTACATATGTATGAATGTTTTGTACCTTTCATGATCCATTTCACTTTAAATATGTTTGATTTTCAAGGTGTGATAAGCAGAATTCATCTTTTGTGCTATTTTTTGGGAAAATCATCATAAATTGTTTCATTTCTTCAGTTTAAAAAGAATTCATGGTTTTCATTCTCCTTTTAGCTCCTCACCAATCTAAACCATTTCATCACTATACTACAAAGTGTTAAAGTAACCTGCCTACCTTTCCCCTATTGGAATTATGGCACAGATTTGGAGCTATGGCACACGTGTTGTCCTTGATGGCAACTCTCTTTGGTAACAGATCTCAGTTCAGGCACTCAGAAAGAAGAAAAAGACATATACGCAGGTTAATCTAAACAAAGACGCGTATACACGCGGGTTATATGTTGAAAAAGCGTGTATATGTTGGGGATCATACTTTTGGTCCATGGTAGTTAGTCCTTGGGATTTGAACCTATGTTTTGGACCATGGCGTCTCGTCAGATGTGTTGATCCCTAGTTTTGAGATCATGGTATTGAAATGTTATGTTTTTGGACCATGGTATTGAGGAAGGCCTAAGACTATAAAAGAGGAAGGAGATCATGTGGCAAAGGATCATCGGCATTATTATTGAATATCTAATAAAGTGCTAGAGCTGGTATATTGGTAATTGGGTTGTGATGCAGATCTAGATTTGAATGAAGGAGGAACCTTAGCATGAAAGAAGGATAAGATCTATTCATGGGTCATAATCTTTAAGCTTGAATGATAGTATCTTTATATGATTTTGATCTGCTAGATGCGGCACTTGCTTGATCTATAAGTCTGATAATCTGGGTTAATTAGTGATTGAATATCTGAAAGTGTGAATTATCCTTTATAGATCTGTACGCGGGTTTAGTGAAGAGAAGGCGCGTATACACGCAGGTTCAGTGAAGTCATAATGCGTGTACGCAAGTTGTTTCATATGTAGATGTGTATGCACACATGTTTCAGGATGATAAAATAGCGTATATGTTTTTAAACTATGATCTTGCTGCTTCTGTTCATTGCTACTGTGTTCTGGGTTCTGTTTTGGTGTGTGTTTACTAGTACTGTGTTTTGGGTACAGCTGTCAGAAATGTCTACTTGATTAAGATCTAATTGGTGAAAAGTGATTGGTTGATGGAGAAGTTCTTAATGGTTGATTGATGCTCATGGATCCAGTCTGAAAATTTATGAAACGTGGTCCCTGGAAGAAAGAGAAGGTTGTAGCCTTCTGTAGGCCATCACCTACGTACTA